>OMKN01018875.1:0-10739 GCA_900302345.1 Melanonus zugmayeri
TTATAACTGATAATTCCAATGATAAACCAATAATTCTGTGCTGTTCAAAATTAAATGCTAATGATTTGTCTTTCTATGAATGTCAGTGAGAGGGGAGCGTACGGCAACCATGTGAACCTGTTGATGGCTGTGATGCTAACCAAAGAGCAGGGGGGGGGTGGAGAGCAGCGGCGTTGATTGAGAGGAAGATATGGAGAGGAAGAGAGGGCTTTTTTAAATGTGTTAATCTAGCCCTCTGTAATGAGTGCTTGCCATCTGTCTCCTCACTTATATTAAAAAACCTCCCTCGGAGAGAGAGAGACCAGACACACACTCACCGCTGCGCATATACGCTGCCACCTACACACACACACACACATACTTGAGGCTACACACACAAATGCGATCGCACTCAGCATCGCGGCCATTAATTTTCGCCAGCAGCAATGCTAAATGCGTAGGAGGCACCTTTGACCTTTCCAGATCAAAGGACCTTTATGCTCACACACACAAGAAAAAATGGAAAGCTACAATTCTGAATACGTTCATGCGAGCATGCACGCACACACACGCACACACACACACATTCCTTGGACATTGATTGAACATGAATAAATGTCAACTTCAAACAGGAGCAGAAAGTAGTTTTCAAAACAGGCTACATGTTAAATCTGGCTAATTAAGACAAGTGTTGTAGGGTTCCTGGATGTCTTGTTAGGATATCTAATGAGCTCCACACTCCTGTGTGATGACAAGTCACTAACAAGAACAAACGCAAACTGCACAGAGGAGATGTGTAGACCATAACTACGTTTTCCACCATAACTACACTAAACCCATCTAAGCATTGGTGTATGCATCTGTTAGGGGGGGTGTTTTAGTGTGTGTGTGTGTGTGTGTGTCATGCCGTGTATTTAAGTATGTGTGCGTTTATCAGTGTACACAATGTCTGTACAAGGATGTTAGTGTGTGTGTGTGTATGTATGTCCTTGAGTCATGCACATTGTCTGTGTATGAAGAATTCATAATTGCAGAGAAACTAATAAAACTACACTAATTTGATCTCTGAGAACCTCATTTAACACTCATCCTCTGCAACTATGAATTATGTGATTTACTCTATCTTATAAGTAAATTAGAACATTAAGCTTTTCAGCACATAATAGATACAGTTTGAGTAATAGTGTCTTGCATTACATGATGGCTCAACTCCCTGGACTAATAGAATGGATAGTTCAAAGACAATGTTGAAGACAATGTTTCTACCACTGGACTCACAGACGTATTATGAGTCTATTGTTTAAATTGACCAGATAGCTTTTTAAATAATTAATAATGGCTTTGGAGCAAATTATATAAATACATTATTATCATTCCAGTATTATCTTGAAGAACTCAGAGTTCTATTCATTATTACGTTCCAGTGTTGTTTTAGTATAGCACGCAACACAGAATGTCATTACACGCTAGACCTGGGCAGTGTGGTTCCACCCCGATTCCCCCTCATGTTAAACCCCATTTGAAAATCCTTTCATCAGTAATTATGGCCGAACCATATCGCGTAGGTTCATAATCTTTGACGAGGGAACCAATACTGTTGCAACCAATAGATTTACATGTTTACCTTCATTACTGAGAATATGTAGCCTTGTGAGACCATCCTGATGTTGGATATGGCAGCGGAAATGACGTTGTTCAAAAAACTCCAGCCAATCAGAGTGACGCTCACACTCTCGTGCCGAATCCGGTTGGAAGTAAAGCAAAAACATATCTTCTGAGAAAAGCCTTCCGTGCAGGTAAAGTATTTATTAGGCGAGTGCTGCTAGGCAGCGTTCATCTTATGTTCTTCTTAGGCTTTATTATTGTCGTGGAGAACTGAAGCAGTTCTTCACTTTGATGGTTAAAGACAAGATGGAGGAAACATCTAAAAAGATAACTGAGTTTATTCTGATAACACAAAGTAATAGCAGAATAAAGTAAGTGAACCTGAGGTCAGTCTCGAGAGTGAACACTAAAGCAAACTTGTGTGTGCATAGGGTTTTGTTTCTCTGGTGTTTGAGCTCCTCCTTAAGAGGAATCTTCTTCTGATTGGCTCTTGTGAGCTGACACTGTCCAATGGGTGTTCGTGGGGGAACTCCTTCCCGGGATTCAATTTGGTTTCTATGGATACTATCTACTCGTACCAGGCACGGTTGCTTTGTATGTCTGAGGTCTGTTCTATGTCCACTTGTGGAGTAACCTCTGGGTTCACAAAAAAATGTCCATATACATGCAGCTGAGAGAAAATGGAGGAGATCTGACTGTGCTGATGATCTGACTAACTACCTTCACCTCAGACTTCTACTCCTCCTCACCTCTACTGTATCAGCGGCCAAATCTGCCTTCTACCTGAACCAAGATCAATTCCTCTGCTTCTAACCGCAGGAAACTGTTCTCTATGTTCTCTTCCCTCCTCACCCATCCCTCCCCTCCGCCTCCCTCCTCCCTCTCTGCTGATGATTTTGTAACCTACTTTACTAAGAAGGTGAAAGAAATCATCTCCTCTTTTACCTCCGCTGCTGTCCTCCCTCCTCCATCCCCCATCTCTGTTGGCCTTTCCCGCTTCTCCCCCCTCTCCACAGACGAGGTTTACAAGCTGGTTACATCTAACCATGCCACCACCTGCCCCCTTGACCCCATCCCTTCCTCCCTTCTCCAAGACATATCGACCGACATCCTGCCGTTCCTCACTACCCTCGTCAAGCCACTTCTTAAGAAACCTACCCTTGACACTGCTGACATCTGGAACTACAGACCGGTATCCCTCCTTTAATTTCTATCTAAAACCCTGGAACGTGTTAATTTGTCAAAAGACAAATTATATCTCAACAGTAAAAACTGTAAATGGTAGTACAGTGAATGTTCCTCTGCTCCTACTGGAGATAGCAATTGCAATGTCAATGCTATTTGACTTTCCACTATCAAAAGACTGAAAAGGAAACAAACACACCCACACACACACACCCACACACCCACACACCTACACACACACACACACACACTCAGACAGTAAATTAAAAGTTAAAAGATCTAGTAACTTTGTGTAAAGTGGTTTTAAGTGAATCCTCCACACAGACACGACAAAAAGAAAGAATTGAACAAAAAATTGTCTGTTCAGGAACAGTTTTAAGGGTTGTGACAAAATATTGTTGTTTGTGTGTGACTGTACATAAGTATACAGACAGCATGAATACACCCATGTATATATCCAATATGGGAGTGAGTATGTGCATATCTGGCCAAGCCTTTTAGACATCCTTTTCCGCTGATCTTTCACTCTTCCCTACCCACACTTTAACACAAACTTTTCCCTAAACCCGATTTGGCCCCTCCCGACAATCAGGGTTAGTTAAATAATATTTATGTTGAACCAAAAACAAAAGCTCACAGGCAAAATCTCATAGGCATGAGAGTCCAGGGAACAGGATACAGAAAACAGAAAACAGAATAAAAAGGAAACTCAAAAGTAACGACAAAAAGCGCATGACAACTACAGTACGTGTCAAGACTATACAACAAGGACAAAGGAAGTGAAGTTGAATATATAACTGTAGTTGAAGTTGAATATAATAGATATAGTCTGATGAGGGAATGAGGTGCAGGTGGGGAGATCAACAAGGAAACTCAGGTGAGGGGAATTAAGTGATTGCAGAAAGGTCCGAGGGCATCTAGTGGACTGGTGGGGAATGACAACAACAACTCAACAGGGACACACACACACACTAACAGAAACACAGAGACAGGAGCGTGGCCATGGCATGTCCCTTATCACTGCCATTTCCCCATCACTTTATATTAGGCCTATTGTATTATAGACCTATTGAATTGATGAACCACGCATTTCAAAGATAAATTTCTTTGATAACTTCATATTTTACACTCATTATTGATAAATGCATTTAGGTGAGTTAACAAACTCTCATTTCTTCATCAGTAAAACAATATAGGCCTACACATTTTAAATATAACCTCTATAAAGTAGATAAAATAAATGCATTTAATATGTCATATCATTGGTACAACAAACATAATTGAGTCTATAGCAGCCTTTTATATTAGATTAATCTCATAATAAATAGAGCATTTAATATCAAAAACAGGCTAATTTATTTGTATTTGAAAAACGTTAGCTGGTCGCACAGCCAGACTATGTTAAGTATGTCAGCCTGCGAGATTTAGGCTGAATGTGAGAGGGTAGTGCCTATGGGTAGAAACGGCAACATCCCCATGTGGACAAAAGATGTACTGCAGATTTAAAAAATCAAGATTTTGCCAATGTACTGTATGTGGCGACCCAATTAAAATCCTGTGCAACCCATCTGTGGGTCGCGACCCAGTCTTTGGGAAACACTGCTATTGAAAATCATACAATAAACATGTATCGATTATAACCATGGATGTGACTGATGTTTATATCAATGGTTTACACTTGGTTTACACCAAATTGATGGACTTCACACACTACAGGAACAAACTTGTTAAGATTTATCATTACATGTTGTTATTGTTGAAGTGGAGTCCTTCAGCGGTAGTCGTCTTGATTTAGGCTAGTTTAAACTCTATACTGTTTTAGGATTATTACAAGGAGAAGACAGCCTCTACGTGGCCTCCTCCACAAGTAGCCTAAAAGCGAAACTAATGTCTTCACATTGCTCACAGCAACCCCAATTTCCGAGGCAGCACGCGTCTTCTTCAGGACGGGCGGACTTGTCCGCAGAAAGCCTCGTAATCCTGCAACTCAACGTCGAGGGCCTTACCACCGCCAAGCTAGACGTACTCGAACAGGTTGCCACCAAGAACAAGGCAACAGTCATCCTACTCCAAGAAACACACAAGGAAAACGACGCCATCTTAAAGCTCCCTGGGTTCACGCTAGCCGGCCACACCAAGAGCAAACACCACGGCATGGCAACATTCATCAAAGAAGCCGTGTCTTGGTCACCCGCCGGTCAATGCTGTGACGATGCCGAGGTTAAGTGGATCGCCACCAAGGTGCAAGAAACCACCGTGGTCAACGTCTACAAGCCACCACCGAGCAGACTAGAACAAGGCAGGCTGCCAGACTTCCCGGCCCCAGCTGTGTATGCTGGTGATTTCAACAGCTGGCACACCAACTGGGGGTACAAGCACTCCACCCAAGATGGCGAGTTCCTGGCAGAGTGGCTCTCCTCCGCCGATGCCGTGCTCCTTTTCGACCCAAAGGAGCCTTCCTCCTTCATCTCCGGCCGCTGGAACACCGAGACCAACCCAGACCTGGCCTTTGCCAAAGTAACCGGGCACGAGCCGCTGCCGGTCCGACGTATCCTGGACAGATTCCCTCGCTTACAACACCGCCCGTCACTGATCACAACACCACTGCTGGTCCAGCTGACTGAGGGAAAACTGAGGGACTTTGTGTGTGTGAAGAACTTCTGTATGCCCACAACGAAGCAAGAAGCAATGTCAAGAGGGCCACAGCTGCCACCGATCTCCTGACCTGGCTGAACACCAAGAGCCCGAGAGAGATGGACGGAGATCGCCGAGCCGATCGACTTCACCCACTCCAGCCGGCGAGCATGGCAGACGATCAACAAGCTGATCGTCCAGGCAACCAAACTAACACCTTGCCCGATAACCGCAGATGCCATCGCGGCCCAGCTCGTCAGCAACGGCAGATTCCTGAACGCAGACAATTCCTTTACCAGGAAGACCACGGGCAAAGTGAACAATCTACGCAGGGCACCCAGCGTTGACTCCAGCCTCTCGGGAGACTTCACAAACGACGAGATGGTGTCGGCCATCAAACATCTGAAGCCAAATAAAGCTCCTGGGATCGACAACATCCACTCGGAGTTCATTCTGCACCAGGGCAGTAAAGCCACACAGTGGCTACGATCGTTCTGCTCCGTCTGTTTCTGCACATCCAAGCTCCCGAAGATATGGCGACGTAACACCGGCCGCCCAATGGCGAACAAGGCATCATTAACCTGGACGATGACACGAGGGCATGGCTTGCCGGCACTGAGCTGCAGGTGTGATGAGTTGCTGTGGAGCATACGCAAGAAGAAAGTAATACACAGGCTCTGAGGATTCATCAGCATTTGAAGATTTATTAAAGCATCAGCATTAATAAATGTAGTTAGTTAGTTCATGAAGCAACATATCACACCCAGGACAGATACATGTTAAGTTTCTTCATACTTTTGGGGACAGACCTTTGCTTAGCATCTACAGTGTACCGACTGTAATGAAAAAATCATTATGTAGCTTTTCTGTATCCATATCCAGTTGTCTACTTGCTCTGCCCTGAGTCAGCCCATTGTCATACTTCTTGCCCTGGTACAGCACCATTGCAACAGGGGACCACGTCACTCTCTACCTTTGTCCTCTCTGTCTCTCAATGTAATCATTCGTCTCCCTTATGAAGGACACTTCCCACCCCGGTCACTCATTGTTTGAACTGTTGCCATCAGGCAGACGTTATAGACTGATTAAGTCAGGGACCAACAGACTCAAAAACAGTTTTTATCCCATAGCGGTAGCCACACTGAATGCTGCTAAGGAGTGATCTGTTGTTTGGCTATGTGTATATGTGTATATTTGTTGTATTGTTCTTAATGTTTTATTGCACTGATCGGTTGGCACTTTTTTAATTTCGTTGTACCTGTGACAATGACAAATAAAAGCTACTTCTTCTACTTCTACTTTCGCTTGTGGACCTTCAGGTACACCCAATCGCCTGGTTGGATCGGGTTGGGCCTGGATCGGTACATGTACAAAATATTTTCCTTAAAATTTTAATTTTAGTTTTAAGATTTAAGCTGCAATTCTGTTCCAAAGAAGCACTTTACGGGGTTCCTTTTTGTGGATCAAATTTGACATAGTATACAAAATACAAATACTTTTCAAACAGAATTGCAGCAAGATAAATCATATTTTGTGACATTAACGGAACAAAATAAATATAAAAACAAAAACTGTAAATTTAAATCATAATCCAGTCCAGTTTAAACAAAGAGTGGATCTGGTTTGAGTTTGAATCACATGGCGTTAGTCATTTGTATTTTGTATACTATGTCAAATTTGATCGACAAAAAGGAAACCCGTAAGGGGTTCTTTGGATGCAAAGGCAAATTAACACTGATTTAAAAAGATTAAAAAAAAGACAATTGGACATTTGAATAAAGAATAACTGATTATTGATAATGAAGAACAGTTTGCTCTCAATTGTTTAGTTGACTGGATTTAATGCAAGTTACAACATACAAAAGTAATACAATCATACAACTAAGACAACAATAAACAAAAATACAATTATTTAAAATGCTCTCAAGCTGTTAACTTTGCACTTCCCAAAAAGACAAGCATCCACACATCAATTCCAACACATGTCGCTAAGCTAACATAGCGTGCTCTCACTTTGCTCACCTTTTAAAACAATGAAAACAATTTCATCAGTTAACATGGACAAGTATTTTTATGTATGATTGGAAAAAAAAAAATATATGTACTATATGTAAGGAATAAACTACTCTGGGATGTCCCGTTATTATATTATATAGTGCAGTGCCCATTCAAAATCTGCCTGTTCGCAATGGGCTGGTTGCTTGGCCTCAGGGACGAACTGGCCATTGGGAGTACCGAGAGTTTTCCCGGTGGGCCGCCGGACAATTGGGTATAAACATAATCGTGCCTCTGGTATTGCTTACAGCGTTCTCGAGTATGCAATTTTTTAAATATTGTAGTGTACCCAGCATATGAGATGGAAGTTCAGCCAAGAGATGGAGGTTCAGGTTTGCATCACACTACATAAATTGCCCTCTGTTATGCAGTTGGAATTATGAGTCAGGTATTCTTTGTAAGTAATGTGCCTATTGTAAATGTACACATGGATATATGTGTATGTATTTGTGTGTGTGTGTGTGTGTGAGAGAGAGAGAGTGAAAGAGAGAAAGTGTGTGTGTGTGTGTGGGCACCATGGGCTTTGCTTACTCCGCTCAATAGTCTAAAAAATGGTACTGGAACGATTTCATAAAGACAACCCCAAACCGTAGCATTGCTGAAGACTGAAAAAGCAGAAAGTATGGCCTGTAGCAAGTTGTTTATTTAATTATCATGGCTTTTTTTCCTTTTTTTCATTGCGTCGCCTCTTATTGTAATGATTTTGCAGTGCCATTAGCAGCACAAGGTGCCTGGAGACCTAGGAGATTTTTTGGAAAGCAGATGTGATTAGAAACGAATCACATTATGCACCTCATTGGTGCATAAAACTCAAGTTACACATATCAACTGTAAAATGTAGTTATAATCTACTGCAGAGAACCAAACAGACCACAGGGAAGGGAGGAAACCAACCTGTGGTCTATGTGCATTCGTCGCACATCTGCACCCACAGAAAACGAAATAAACAAAATAGAAGTCAGACAAGGGTTAAAGTTAAAGCAAAGTTATTAAAACCTGCTTACTTTAGATTGGATTAGGTTGAGCAGACCCAGTGTTTTAAGCGCTAAACGTGCAGAGAGAAAGACATGCATGAGCGATGATTTCTTGGTAAGATTTCTATTAATGATAATTGGGACTTATTCGACTTCTTGTTCTTTCCTTTTTATGTCTGGAAAAAAGAGGATAGCACTTACAAGTCTCTGAGATTAAGAGCCAGGTATAAATGCTGGCATGGACCTTATACTAAATATATCCCTTAATTACACACACCACTTCCTGCGCCACAGATATAAGGCACTGTCACCGCTGTCCTCATTCACTAGTACAGACTCCCCCCGCCTTGTTCTGGATGTCTGCACTTGCACAAGAAAACCTCCATGAAAATGTACTTAATATTGTGTTAATCTAATAGTGTAGCCTGATTAGCTAGAGACAATAAGAGGCGTAGCACCATGTGACTCGCATGCTGCCTGTGTTTGCTTGCAGGGCAATCCAGATGAACACATTTTTGTCAAGTGAAGTTTCCTTCACGGATATTTCCTGTGGAGTGAGTGTAGTGTGTAAGGAACCCTGTGGATCTTATGGATGTTAACTCCCGTCTGTTGTGTCCCCTCCTATTAGGTACTGATTGGCCAGGGTTCGGTAGGTTAGTTTCCGAAGGGGACGCGCGTGTACGGCAACTAGAGATATATGGAATGTGCGCTGTGCTCAGTGGTGATGTGAGGTCATCCGGTAGGCCTGCTGTTCAGTGGGGGGAGGAGCCACAGGAGCCGGTGGAGGAGGCACCACCGGCTCCGGAGTTTCCCCCGGTGGGAGATTTCCCCCTTGAGCAGTGGAACGAGACTCTATGCTCAGCCCTGGACCAAGTGATTAGGATTGATGGCCAGTGGGTACGCCCTGATGCAGTCGACATGTTCCAGCACTGTTATTATGAGGGATACATTACATAGGGTCAGTCGTGACACACAGTCAGGGGAAGAAGTGAGCCAATTGCTTGTTCCGAAAAGCCGTCGGGAAATGGATTTCCAGGTGGCTCATCATAGTCATCAATCCACCCCAGTCCTTGTGATAGACACCTTTCTCCTAGTCAGGCAGCTGAGGTAGCCGAGTTGCAGCAGAGATTTTGCTGCAACTCCGATCACCTCATTGAGACAGCGACCAGCATGACTGTTAGGTCACAGCCATATAGATTACTTGAGCATAAGCGTAAAATTGTGCAGGACGAATTAAAGGCCATGCTGGAAATGGGTGTAATAGAGGAGTTACACAGTGGCCCCATTGTGCTTGTCCGCAAGTCTGATGGGTCTATTCACTTCTGTGTTGACTATTGCAAGGTGAACAGTATGTCAAAGTTCGATGCCTATCCAATGCCTTGTGTCGACAAGCTCCTGGATCGGTTGGGCACAGCTCGTTTTTATTTCACACTGGATTTAACCAAGGGCTACTGGCAGATTCCCTTGTCTCCAGAGTCCAAGGAAAAATCGTCTTTCTCCACTCCATATGGTTTGTACCAATTTAACACACTTCCATTCAGGTTGTTCAGGGCCCCAGCCACGTTCCAGCGCCTCATGGACCGGGTGCTGTAGCCGCACACTGAGTATGCTACTCAATTCAATTCAATTCAAACCTTTATTTAAACTCGTAAGTTACTGAGGTTGCCCTCATTTACAGCAGCAACGAGTGAATAAAAGAAAACCAACAATATAAGTCATAAAACAGAATAGTAATTAAAACAAAATATAAAAACAGTTTCAACATCAATTAAAAACAGTTACAAGAAGTGACACAGAGGGGAAAAACCAAGTTCTTAAAATCATTGAGTGATGGGAGAGTGTCCAGTTTCAGAGAATTCTGAATGGAGTTCCAAGTATTAGCAGCATCAAAAGAGTAGGCTGTCCTACCCAACTTAGTAGACATTTGAGGGACCGTACAAACCAACCACTTGCTCGAGCGAGTTTGATATGAAGAAACATTCCAGTTCAACAGAGAATTGATATAGGGGGGGAGTTTGCCTGAAATCCCCTTAAAAATGTATTGATACCAGTGATAATCTCGGCGGGCTGCGAGAGATGTCCAGCCAACCTTATCATATAAGACACAGTGGTGAGTGTTATATTCGTCTTGAGTGATGAATCTGAGAGCAGAGTGGTACACCGAATCCAGAGCTTTTAAGGTAGTGACAGCCGCGTGACGATAGATCACGTCTCCATAGTCCAGTACTGACATAAAAACAGATTCAATAACTCTCTTTCTACAGCTCGGCGGGAAGTTACGGGAAGAAATGTATTAACTAAGGATTT
>OMKN01018876.1:0-14218 GCA_900302345.1 Melanonus zugmayeri
ATACCCCGGACTACCAGCCATGCTTCGCCAGATTATTCCGCCTTATCCCGTGGTATTAATTCTCTCGGCCTTTTTGATGATCTTTAAGCTTTGCCTTACTTCTCGTGTATGTTCCATGTTATGTTTCCCATGTCTGACGTCTCGTTTCTGTCCGTAGTGTGTGGTGGAAAAATCTGTATTTGACTGTGTTCTATTTCATTTAACTGTGTTCTACTACTAGTTGCAGGGTTAGTTATCTTCACCTCACATATAGAGGCCTAACTTGCAGCTGTAGGTCGTAAAAGACTTCCTCCAGGGTCCACTCACAGGCCTGGGTAATTTAACGTGCTGATATGGTATAGCGTAAGCTAAACAGGGGGGCTAGCTCTTAGCTGTAGGTCATAAAGGGCATCCTGTTGTCCATCCTCAAGATAAGTTACCCATTCCCAAGGTCTGGTTCATCTCTGAAGACCGAAAGTTAAACCTTCATTTGGGTTTCTCCCTGAACGTTAGCACCCTCCTTGACCCTCCTTGTTTATCTTTGATCATCACTTGTCTCTCTCTGTCTTATACTGATGCAACTGTTGTTCTGTTTGGAGAGACCGCCCCTGTGTGAGGGGTGGATAAAAGGCTGTGACAGACTATCACTCAGGGCCACTTCACTAGGAGGTGAGCCTGGGTGTATGCATGCACCTATTAAACTTCTTAATTTTCTACAAGTATTGTGTGCAGAAGTCTCATCTGTCCATAGACGCAATATCCTATCTGGAAATTGCCACGACACTATTTCAAAGAGAAATTAATTAAATAACCAAACTTGGAGCTGGTTGAGTTGCTCCTTGACATTTGGTGGCTGTTTGCATTTTCTCTCTGTATTTGTAATGATTTCATCTAAATAAAGTCCCACCAAAAACACATCCTGCTTGAGAAAGAAATAATAAACAGTCTGCATAAAAGACTGCACAGAATAACAGTTCATGTGTTTATTCATTCATAATGTGATACTTCTTAGGCAGGCTGTAGTCTTGATGCACGGCTACAATGTTCTCAGAATTTCAAAAAAATGCAGTTGTTTTTCCAAGGTCTCTTTTATACAGATGTTCACTGCAGTGGAATTTAACCTGGAACCGCCTGCAAGATCATTTCAAATCAAAGGCTGCTGGGTTGTATTGTTGCAGCCAAACTCCTGTCTGTGTGCAGTTTAAGCCGTCATTCAAAACGTCCATCAAAGAAGAAATAATATGTGAGAGTCCATTCTGTATTATAACTTCATATTTGTTGTCAAGTTAATATGAGCACTCATCTTGGATGTAATAATCATTACTTGTAATCTGTTTAACATGTATTCAACCAATTAAGCCTCATTTAGACGAGACGTTTTACTTGCAAGAGAGGTCAAGATAAGGGGAATTTTAAACAGACATGCAATTAAGGCGATGAGAGGGTTATTCAAAGACATGCATTTCTGACCTCCACATCACCACCATTAAATGGAATTAATATGAAACCGACTGGCCATGTCGTGACTGTCCGCCATTGTGGATCCGGTGTAGAGGCTGGTGGCCTTCCAGGATAGCACCGCTTAAAGAGGGAGGGGGAATCAAAGGAAATGAGATCTTGGTGAGATGGCTTGCAGCTGAATGTTTTTTTCTTCTCTTTTTGGTCTTGTTCCTTCTTGGCCAGTTGTCATAGATCTCTGCTTCCCATTTAAAACATATTGTGTGACCCATGGATGATTCTGAATGTATATTGCTTACATCTAAATAGTTTCATTTATGATGAAGCTGCATTTGCAAATGTAGTCTTATGAAGTAGGCCTACTCTGCTGCTGTACTATATATATATCTGTAGTATTACTATTGTATTTTCCCTAGCCTAGATACGATCATTTAAACTAATTTATGACTGAAATGTAATCTGTGATTTATTTAATTTGTCATATTACCAGAAGATGAAGCGCATATTTTCTTCTTATTTATCTCTCTTTCTTGTTTTTCAACAGTTATTTGGCAAAATAACAAGGTTTGGCATATGAACAAGGTTTGGCACATTGTGTCACAGACAGTTTGATGACATTTTCGATCAAACTTGGAATATTGACTTGAACAATTATTTTGGAGCCAGCATCTACATGCTGCCAGGAGAATGGCAGTACTGCACACAATACTAAACAGAAAACTGACCACATGGACATGAATGAACAAAATTAACCACAGAAGAAATCTACCAAATGAGGTACCTTTTCAGCATTGTTCACTGTGAAAGTAGGTTTTCATGTGGATTAAAAAAAAACAAAGACGTTATGTTGGCACAAACAACATGGAGCTGGCATGACGTAGCACAATGACAGCTTTTAGTCAAGGATAGAAAACTCAATAATAAAACGTATATTATTCAAGAGTTAAACACACAAAATCAATAGGCTAGCCTGCTACTACAGGTGGTAACAATATAAATACAATACAATAACTAATATCCCAGTTTGTGATGGCTGTATAGTAATACAAATACTACACAAAATAATGCAGGAATATTTATGCACCAAGTGGCTGCCATGATTCAATATCAGGATTTATAGATCCAATTATTGCTGCACTCTGATTTAGCACTCAATAAACATGTTTTATAGTAGATAGTTTTTTCCAGTTTTTTTCAAGGAAGGGCTTGAATATATTTCTGTTTCCTGTTAGAGCAATTCTGTTTTAGCATGTGTGTTCAGTTAAACCATCAAGATCCAAACGCTGGATTAGATGTAGATATTTCCACCTGATGCAGGCACAGAGGATATTTGAAAGGAAATCGCATTGGCAGCTGCATTTATCGACTCAATGTAAAGATTTGTCAATGATAGTTGTGATTTGTGTGTATATCTTGTTGAAAGTATTAACAAACAGCTCCCCTGGATAGCTCCACTGGACTTGATAACATTCACTTTGCTTTTGCCTTCATTTAACTATTTACCGTCTGTCCACCAGCACCTACTGCACTTCTACCCGTCCCTGGAAGGAGGAATCCCTCTATGTGTTCCTGCCAATGGTTTCTTGTAATAATGGTGTAATAGTGTAATGTTCGCTTGCTTGAGCCTGGCATGTGACTGACCTGAATATTGTCATTTGACCCCTGCCTCTGCCTCTGTTAACTCATCCCTGCTGGAGGTTGTATGCGGACGTAGTGCAGTTTGTGTGTAGCTGCCCATGAGCCTATTCTTCAGCAATTCTTTATTGAGCAGTTTAAGTCCAAGTAGTTTTCTTTTTTTATTTTGGCGAGGAACTGGAGCTCATTGCGAAAGGATCTTTTGCAATTTTGGTTGCCACAGATATATAACCTTCCATGGTCCTGTCCTGGTAGAGCACCGCATTAACACTGCAAGGGTTAGGGATCCATTAGGAGCCACCCGTTATAAAAATGTATGCACTCACACTTTGGATAAAACTGTCCAAATGGCATAAATGGCATGCATATAACATTATTTCAGAACAAAATCATTATAGTCCACATGTTTTATGGATCATTTAAACTTAATTTAAGATGTTTCTAATAATGCTATAATGACTTGGTCAAACAAGACTCTTTTATATGAGCCATCATTGTGCCAGCAACACGTTGAACGTGGTGTGAGTCTGCTTAGGCCAATCCAGTGTCACCCTTCTGTTTGTTTTGCCTGTGTGGAAATCTACATGTTAGTGGAGGCAACACATTATACCCCAAACAGGCCACTGAGCAGTTTGTTCCTACTAGTAATGTCTTCTGGGTCAAGGCAGGGAAAGAAGTGCTAAAAGGTTTAAATAGTCCAGTTATGTGCGAGTCAATCTTTTTTGCTTTTATATGACTAGGGAAAATAAACAGTGCGTGTTTCATGGCATGGCTATTCATGGTAACTAACATTTTGACCGATTCATTCCTTCAGCTTTTTCTTTTTCCGCACTCTGAAGGAGCGTAGAACTGTCCATGCCACACCCAAACGTCATCTGAATGTTCGACAAAATGGCCACTTGTTTGAATAGGATACTGTGTGTTAACTATTGAAAATCATTTGGAACATTGGCCTATATATATATATATATACTGTATATATATAAAAGCTGGAGATCAAGAAGGGGTGGTATAGATGATGATCCACACCCGTATGAGGTCACGTAGGTGGCCTACATCAAACGTTCGGCTTAGCCCAGATGTCAGGTTTGCTGTGCCTCGACATCTTGGCCAAGTGCTGCATGACATTAATAGCGCACAACAATGTCGTCATTAGCCTTATCACAAAAGGTTGTGATTTGGAAAGCTCTGGGTTTAGTTAGAGCTTGCTGTCCATGTGTGAATGTGTGGCATGTTTCTCAAATCAGGGTTGACATCTTACTCTTACTCATTAGGCAAGTTACGTAAGGATCTCCTATCTTTGGCGACATCAGAATCATAATTTGTTGTACATAGGTTTTGCCCAAATGCCAAGTCCTCCTCCTCATCCTAATCATGACGATGTGCCTAATCATTTGGACTGTTACTGTTTCATCAGAGCAGAAAGTCTCCTTTTGTAACAGCCTTGAGTCATGTAGGTCCAGCTAGCCACACTGCAGGCATTTATGTGAGAACATAAGACTACAAAACAGCTTGTAGTCTAATGGGATGCAACAACATTTCCAGGACAGGGTTGCCTAGCAGCACCATAACAGCACAACACAATGCAGGAAGTGTGCGAGTATTGACCTATTAACTCTCTGTACTGCACATGGACAGAGCATAGGCTACATGATGAACGTACATAGAGACACATATATACACATATTACTGTTAGTACAGTAAATTAGTACAGTGATTCATTTATTGTTTTGGTTCAAGAAATGATTGGGTAGTTTTTAAGAGAATTGTGTGGAGGCTCCTTTCGATGACAGATTCTGTGATTTATCGTAGTTGGGGAGCATATCGTTTTTTGTGGAAACAGATGTGAGGGAGCCAGGTTCACTATGCTGAGGCCACTGTGAATAGCTCAGGTCTTCTCAGCATGGCCCTCCTGGACTGGACCCATTTTTCTAGTCATGTGTAGTTCTACAACAGTCCTGTCCACTCTACGCGTGCACTGTAGTAAACTTGACAAATTATCCTAACACTACCAAATAATGCAAATATCCTGGTGTTGTTACACTATTGATGTAGTTAGTGTTTGGTTAGAACATCAGAGTTGGTGTTGTAGTTGTAAGTAGAGCCGTTACCACCGCCTTGTAGTGCTGTGTTTATTCCGTACTTGTGGGCAACTTAGGCTAATACCGGCAACCTTCTGTGGTAGCATTGTAAACGATGTGTCTCTGTAATATATTTTAACAGTGGCATTGCATTTACATAACAAAAACCCACTAAATTAAATCATTTTAAGCAATAAAACACTCTGTGATGCACTCAACATCCAAGTGACAACTGTTTTTCTGCCTTTTTAAACTTGAACACAAAAGGGATCTATACTGTGTATAGCTCAGTCTGGAATCAGCTGCAGATATGCATTTTGCAACAGCTGTAACGAGGCTCCATGAAAGGCAGCCTGATATGCTGAGGCTATGCTAATTACGCTTACCACAGTATGTCAGTGCTTTTCCCAGGCAGCAGGACCTTATCATCAATCGCTGCCAAGCCCACAAGCACTGTCTGTTGCACATTCCCATGAAACGTCTGCAAGTGTAAAAGTTTATTTGGAAACAAATCCCAAGGTTCATCTATTGGGACACGTAGTATTCTTAGCGAAAATCACGAACACGCCCCTGACAAAAAAGAACCGGAATAGGTGATTTGAATGAAAATGTGTGCTGAAAACACATTCGGTCATCATGATTAAAGAAAACATTTTACGGATAACCGATTAAGTTGCCATGTAGATGAAGATGATTTTACATGGATGGGGTAAGAGAAACTCCACTGAAGGTCTGTGACATCATCCACTCCCCCCCCCTTGCTTACATACAACACCAAACAGGGCTGTGTGTCTGGTTCTCGTTTAGGACTCTTCTTTTCCTTTTTTTCTCTTTTCTCCCACCCTCCTCCTCCCCTTTTCTTTCCTTTTTTCTTCTTCTCTGGATAAAGTGGGAGGAGGAAAAGAAAGGTGGCAAGGCTCCAGGAGTTTGGAGGTTTGTCCCATCCCAGCCTTGGAGTCCGTGCCACAGCTCCTCTGGTGAGGGACAAGAAGGTCTGTCTCTCTGTCTTTACTCCTTCTCCTCTCAGTTATCCCCCCCTCCCTCTCCTCGCAGGACTCCTCTCCCCTGGACTTTTCTTATCATCTCCCCTCCACTCAAACCCCCCCGCCCCTCACCCAACCACCATCACATCCTTGTCCATCCACCTTCCCTCAGGAAGAGCTGGTGAAGCCAGCAAGGGGATTTATGCCAGAGGATAATGCCTGAGAGGCCACTGTTTTCTCCTTTTGCATAAGTGTTTCTTTCAGTTAAAGAAGAGAAGAAAAAGCCAATACGTTGGAATACATCCAGTTCCATACAGGGTAAGTAGTATTTCAATTTAACTGTGAAAGACCGTGAAAGAGGAAAGTTTGGTGGCGTACTTTTGTGCAAATGTTTGCAATGTGCATACAGTAACTCAAACTTTTTATTTTTTGCTTCCTTTGTTGCTTCCTTTGAGGTTGACCTTGACAATATTATAACAGCATTATAACTTGTGAGCTTACACTGTGTGCCTTAATCATAGAGCTGCAGAGGCCTTTTGACTTGCTCATAAATATTAGGCAGCATGCATTTTTCTTATGAGTGAAAGCAGTAGTTTGGTGGAGAGAGGAGTGGAAGGGCTAAAGGTGAACCACAGACTAGGTCCAGAAGATTGAGATATGTTTTGGCATGGAATGTAAGAGGCGAGTGTGTGCGCGTGTCTTCCGCATGCTTTTTCTACTTCGCAATCATTTTTAAATCTTATTTAGTTTTTAAGATGTTTGATATCTGCAACCTGATGAAAGTTGTGTATGCAAACTGTATCAAATCCCATTCTTGAGAGAACTGGAATTTCCCCAATTAAGATACCAGAGCTGACCCAAGTATTTCAATATAGAGAGCTCAAACACACATCTTAAATGCACACCAGTCAGTGTTAAAGGAGTGAATCCACTGTGCAGAACAGCACGGTAGTAGTAGTGCACATCTAAAACCTCTACACCCACAATGAAGCCTGTGCCCCAACATACACTGGTGGTTGAATACGTAGTTTTTGTCAACGGTAGCACACACAAAAGCCACACCCTTTCTGAGGCAAAATGCAAGAGTGGAAAGTGTGAAAAGTCAGTTTTCCACACCACCGGCCAGATGGACTGGCTGAGCTGGAGGGCCTGGGGTCCCCTGGATGAGGGGTGGGTGGTGGGTGAGTTGGAGGGGTTGAGCTTAAACAGGTGTGGGCCGTTAATCTTCATCCTCGCCTGCACGTCTGTCCAAGTGGAGACAGGGCGTTTCTCCTCTAGTTTTGTGCTCTCGTTTTAACTTACTTATTTCAACAATTGAAATAAAATAATGTTTTGGAAAAGAAAACACCATTTTACACCATTACACGCTGCAGCACTCACATACATACAGTATGTATATATAAAAAGATTGGATCCCGTTTTACAATGCTGGAGGTGCAGATTTCCCCGCTGCTTGCCAAATGGAAAGTGAGGGTTCTCTCCAGATTGTGCTGCTGTTTGTCTAAACAAACGTTTTACTAGCAGCAGCCCAGCGTCGTCCCGTTGGAAGCCCTTATATAGCCCGTACTGACAGAGCAGATCCAGGAGAGGGAAAAAAATGGAATCACATTTTATTGGTCCTCCTCTCTGTTGCAGTCTCTTCTGCTACTTTGGCATATGGAAACATACATGTCTACATTTGAAACAGTTTTGATGACAAGAATAGAAGTGGGATGAGTACCAGGTACCTTATTAACTAAGTCAAGTTCAAGTGAAGTACTTTGGTGACTTCCTTTGGTGACTTCGACATTGGCCAGTGTCAGGTTGATGTCCAGATAGAGCCGCCTTGAAGGAGTAGACGGAGCGTGAGGCTTGAGGGCACATCTGCTAGGTGTCAGACAAGCTCAAACACACAGCTGGGAGGAATTGACTGCCCTGTCTGCTGAATCCCCCTCCCCTTTACCCCAACCCGTCCTCTTTTAACTTTCCCATTAATCTGCCTCTCTCATCTGCAACACATATGTCATGTACTGGCAAGGTGGAAGGCTGGGCCTGTGCTAGGTCTGAGCTGGGCATGGGCGGGTAGAGGGGGGTGGGTCAGAGTGAAAGAATCAAACCTTATGGCCTAGTTTATGTGTGGCTTAAGAATCTAAATTAAAGACAATAGGTGCACTATCATACCCTTGGTGCTTTTCTTTTATTCAGTGTCACATATGTGGAGATGTGGACAGGTAATCCCTTATGTTGAGATCCATTAAGCCCAGGGAATTACTTAAACTTGTACTCAAATTAAATTGAAGGGGTGTTACTTATTGTGTGTGTGTGTGTGGGGGGGGGGGGTGGTTGTATATGGCTTTGTGTCTGCAACGTACATCGGCTGTGTCTTTTTTGTAATGGATGCATGGTGTCTCTAAGCTTTGTTCATCATCACATGCCTTTCATTGGGCATGAGGGTGTAAGAGGGTGGGACGTGGTGTGTGCTCTCATTGCTGGAGACAGTTAGATGTTCTGGGGCTGTACTTGAGGTAGACTGGTTGCTGTGGTTCTTGGGGTCACCCTCGTGGGTGGCAGGCAGTGTGTCATTAATATTGTTTCCCTTTAATCTTGTGGCTCAGCCTGTTGAGGGGACAGAAATGAGGGGCTGATTATAACATTATTTATGTGTCTGTGTTTGTCTTTTTGTTTGTGCACAGTTGCTAGTGCTGTGTTCGTATGAATACACATGTGTGTGTGTGCGTGGGTGTGTGGTCTTGGCCTTAAAAAGTTAAACTTGTGAGGTCCAGCTACAAAATGTGCATGAAAACATGAAGACATCTCTGTCCAGTTTTTCATAGATTTACACCCATACTGTGAACTGTAAAGGACTATCTTTAAGCAGAACATGTTATTCACTATTCAAGTATAAAGGACTGCTTTTAATATGTGTGTGTGTGGCGGTCACACAGGTGCTAAGTAGTAGGTTACATGGAAATGAACTGTAACAAATTAACTGTAACAAATGACAAAAAAGTGAATTACATTTTGTTAGTTGAGATAAATTACTGTCTTGTATGTACATGTACGTACATGTATAAATCGTTTTTATTATTACACTTTTAAAAGTATTTTCATTGTCCTTGTGCTGGTTTTGTTTCGGCTGCATCATGTGTCCGAGGGTAGAAGGGGAGGCGAAGAGTCAAGCGCCCCACTCTGCTTTTCCTCTGTGGTGTTGACAGGAAGCCATAGCATGGAGATGTTGGCTCCAGATAGGCAGAAAATAAGAAAAGTGGCTTTCGAGAAACCCTATAATGACATGTAGCATGACTGGCTAGCACTTAGCTTATCCACCCAGAGGTGCTCGGCTCTCATTTTGGCAAGATGGTCCAGAAAGTTCCAAGACATCTCAGGCTATATTACATAACACATATGCCTTTAAAAAATGTCTATTTTTGCATACTTATCAGTTGACACATAAAGTGTATATTTACAGAATGTTTGGCTGTAAATAAATCAGCTTACTCCAATAAACGTTGGCGTAATCTGCTTGCATGAATCACTGTATGATCCTGACCCAGCCAATGTAAACAATAGAAGAATGCGTGGGTTGCAGAAAAAAAAAGCTGCAGAGATTACATCAGGAGTTAAGAAACAGGACATGGAATGTACCACTGGGATGAACACTGGGATGTCTCCAGAGAAGTGCTAAACTGAGGGGCACTCAATGCTCCATAGACTGTGGGCCTGATTTACTAAGATCCCAAATAAAGAGACTAAATTGCGTGTTCATTGCAACATATTGCGTGTTTGGTTGGTGTATGTTTTGCAGGTGATCAACTAAGGATAATTGTGTTAATGACAACACATGCAAACAGCAGTATTGCGTGTGCAGGTTTTGTGTGTTTTAGTGGTTTCCACCATGGAGAGTTTGGACGGAAAGCAGAACGGGACCTGCTGATGTGCTATGTCTGAATTATTTTTACTTCTGTCATTCCAAAAACATTAACACAAGTGACAAAATCCCTTTCTCTTTCTCTTTCTTTCTCCTCCTATGTCTCCTCCTATGTCTCCTCCTTGCCACAATAACAGCAGCCATCTGTGCGCAATGCTGGGCTGATGAACCCCTTCCTTTCAAACGTATTAAATACAGACGCAGTCACTTTCAGGAATGGTAAATCCCATTGTGTGGCTGAATTAACCTTCCTTTTTTTTTTATAAGTTGGTGACGATAAAGCCAATCAATGCTCTGAGTCTCGATAAAGACGATAAAGCCAATCAACACTCTTAGACGAAGATGGGGGCCCCCAAAGAAAATCTCACCTAGGGCCCCCTGATGTCTACAGCTGGCCCTGAAAAGACACACTCCTCAGTGCGCACCGTTAGTAGATCAGCTTGCACATTTGTTTGCGGGTGATGTCAAGTCACGTGCAAACCTTTAGTAAATCAGGCCCTGTCTGTTATGACAGCCTTGTGCTAATGCTCTATGGCCTTAGTTCAACTGCAGCTGACCCAAGATTTCCTGTTGCTTATGAAAGGTTTTCTTTCAGCCCAGAGATCAACTTTCAATCACTTTCCATGATCTTTGCAAATGTTTGTTTTTAATGAACATGTGAGAGTCACAGGATCTAAAGCCTAAGCTATGCAACCATATGGAGTTAATGAATGATCGGTTAGTTGATGATGAGTCGTTAGTTAATGCTGCCATTTAGCACGTCTGTATCTTCAGACAGTGTTGACTTCCTGCCACTGTTGCCAACTCCTCAGTAAGGAAAGTCGCTATTGGCTGCCCTAAAAGTCGCTAGAAGTCACCAAATGACGTCATTGCCTAATTTATGTATCTCTGCTCACGATTGTTGACGGGGGGGGGGCTAGGGCGTGTATCTCTGCTCATGATTGTTGAGTTGTGTCTCCCCTGTCCACCAGAGGGCACTAGTAATGTATCTCAGACAGGAATCATACCTTACTGCTATACCGAATGTACATTTATCTCACGATTTGAGAAACCTTTTACTTTACTTTTGACTCCCCCACTATATAATTAACACGCAGTTGACTATTCTCACCTCTCTGTAATGCGATCCTTCTGTCGATAGGTCCACTGTGTAAGGCCATTAGTTCTGAAGGCTCCCACGGGCCCAAGGCCATAAGCTTCTCTCATTATCCATCACATCATCCACTTAATGAGGAACACCTACACACATGACTACCACTCATGTCAAACAAGGCAGTGTGTTGCTTTCCATGGATGTAGGAGTGTAAGTGCATTACCGAGTCATAGGTGCCACATCCTAGTGCTACACCTGCCTACATTCATTCTCACTGGAAAAATGTGTGTGTGTGTGTGTGTGTACCATAAGCCTTCTTTGAGCTTCTTTGACATTGTTTTTATAAACTTCCTTGTGCAAATACCAAAAATGTGTAACCTTTAACAAAGCATGTAAACATTAGGAGCAAATAGCACAGTAGGACATCTAGGACAGTAGAATATTTCAAGTCATTTGTCTCTCTCTCTCTCTCTCTCTCTCTCTTCCTCACTCTCTTACTCTTATAGTGCTCTTTCTCCAAAATACCATTAAACATATACATTCGCACACACAGATTGGCAAGCACACGTTCGCATATGCGCCGGCCCTGTTCAATGTTTATAGAGTCAGCTCTGAGTGCTTTCATTTCCTTTTAACATCACCTGCTAGAACACACGGCTCGGCCGGCTGCCAGGCCTGGGCTTTCCACTGCAACACCCCCCATAAGAACACAAGATGTAACTTCATTAAGTTGGAAATTAACCCTTGTGCCAATGCTGGGTAAATAGGAAGCAGAGTGACTGGGTGTTTTTACAGGTGGTTCTAATAATCAACCCCTCTATGGTCCACCTCTGCCACCTGAAGCAGGGATACCACTGCAGCCACTGTGCTTTTTAACATTTTATATATATGTCCTTTGAAATGGACTCATGGCTTTTCACACACATGAACTCTAGATCTGTCATTGTAATCATATGATTGCTAGGGCATCATTGTAGTCCAATTTCTATATCTATAAGTGGTTCCTTTCTATTTGTTTGTGAACGTGTGTGCGTTGGCTTTGTATATGGTTACATGAAACATGTATGTTGTTACTTTAGTTGTATTTGATCATTTTACATGCTGACATTTTTTGTATTCAAAGCCATGCAATGCAGTCGCTTTAGTGAATGAGAATAATATGTAGCCAGTAAATGTTCAACATTTAGAATGGGAACTCTTGAGCTTTTCAGTTTAAAAATACAATTATGAAAGACATTCAGGATTGCCAATTTAAATGTGTCATGGAACGCTTACACAACACAATTACAACATTCTGTGCTGCCTTGACAACACAATGACAACAGCCTGTGCTGCTTTGACAACACAATGACAACACCCTGTGCTAACTTTGCAGGTGTCCTTGTTGGTGTAGAAGATGCGGAGGCATCTGTTATTACCACTGTGTGCCCTCCTGGCCATCCTGCTCACAGGGTCTCTCCATAAAACCCATGCACAGGAAGGTAAGTTTTACATGTTGCTGTTAATCTCCAAAACAGACACCACTACCTCTCCCCCTCCCTTCAGATGGCCTAAGACCTCATCACTCTGCCAGTAATGCATTTCCCCCTGGTTTTCAGCAATGCTCACAGCTGGCCTGAGAAACCTGGTGATCTCACTGCTGCTGAAATGCTGAATCCAGATCTATGTCCTCCCAGCTGCTGTAAAGATCTGCCTGATCTCAGCAAACACTTAAAAATACAGACTTTATGTATAAAATGTTCTAATTAGTTCATTCAAATCCACAATTGGACCAATGGTTATTTATCGTTACTCATACCAGCACTGAGCATTGTTACAAATCTGTACCTACTTTGTCTCTTGACTTTTGGTTTAACTTTGGGTCTGTGGAAAAGTACCAAAGGGAAAGAGTACCAAATCCAGTGGAATGGCTTTTCTTATCATTTAAAAGTATATTGTACGTAAAAATACAATAAAATGAGGCTGTCAGACTGTATTGCCTAAGCTAAATTTCCCAGCAGTTTTAGTGGTATCAAATTAAAAGGTTATGGTTTCATTCATACCACTGGGCTTTGTACTGGGCTCTCTTATCTTATGGGTATTTCCTCACAACTACGGGTTTTCTCTTTTGAAGATTGCGCACAAGGCCTACCCGCCGATATTTACTTTCTAGTGGATTCGTCCTGGAGTATGGGACAGCAGAACTTTGAACATGTCAAGCTCTTTTTGCTGGGGGTGATTAAAGTGCTGCATGAGGGGGCAGGGGACAGTTTTCACTATGCCCTGGTGCAGTACAGCAGCATGCCCCAGACAGAGTTCAAGCTCAACACCTACACCTCGGTGGGGGGAGCGCTGGCGCATGTGGCAGCCATGCGCTACCGCGGTGGGGGCACCCGCACGGGCCTGGGCCTGGACTTCTTGATCCGTGCCCACTTGAACATGGCGTCGGGCAGCCGTGCCGGCGAGGGCGTGGCCCAGCTGGTGGTGGTGCTGACGGACGGTCGCTCACAGGACGACGTGAGTGAGCCGGCGCGGGTGCTGCATCTGGCGGGCGTGGAGGTGTTTGCAGTGGGCGTGCAGGGTGCCGTGGACTGGGAACTGAGGGAGATGGCTAGCCAGCCCCATGAGTCTCACGTGTTGAGCGTAGACTCTTTTTGGGCCTTGCGGGACATAACGCAGGATTTGGTAGTGGGGCTCTGTGGTGCGGTGAGCCAGGCTCTGGGTGCTCCTGTGGGAATGGAGGCACAGGATGTGGCCGCAGGTGGGACAGGTAACACCAGAGGGGTCGGGTGGCACTACCATACTAATGTTCCCACGTAACCAGACAGAGGCTGCTGCATATCTAGCCTCCGTGGGAATCTAGTATTAACACAATTAAGGGTATTTTAACCACTATAACCCTTCACCATCTTCCAGCAAAATTAACATCACTTGTTTTTGTTTGTTTGTTTTCACCACATTTGATATGCTCATAACTCAATTCACGAGACAATTATGCATGTATATAGACATTCAGTTGAGCAACAGTTGTTGTGAATAGCCATGTTAAAACAGAGTAATGCTTGAGCGTGGAAGTCTTAGTGGTGGACATAATCACTAAGGG
>OMKN01018876.1:14238-29510 GCA_900302345.1 Melanonus zugmayeri
TCAACAGAAAAGCACACAAACACTGCATTAAGCACACACGCGCTCTCACACACAAGCACGCGCGCACACACACACATACACACACACACACACACACACACACACACACACATACACACATGGACACACACACACACACACACACACACACACACACACTAAAACATATATTTTTGTAAATACATAAGAGAACACAAAAGGAAGTATGGCCTGTGAATAATAATATTAATAATAATAATAATAATATTATTACAAAAGTTACTGAGCATTTAACAATGGCTAACCTTCCACCACTGCTTTTATGTCCTGTGTTTTTGTGTTGTGTGTGTCTTTTTCATTGTCATGTGTCAATCACTATAAAATATGTGATCTATTCTACACTTGAAACGGTGATGAACTTGTATGGATCCATCCTTGACCTGCAACAAGTTACCCTTATTCCTACATTATTGTATTCATACATTCTGTGTTAATTATTGTAGTTTAGTTTTTAGTGCACAATGTTATTGAGTAAGTGAACAAATATGCCTTTACCTTTAATTATATTGAGGACAACATTTTATTTGCACTGATCTACACCATTTGATGATGCATCTATCATTGTTTGGGAAGTATTTGTGCATGTCGCTTACCATGGGAACTCTGAAACAAGGATGGACCACAGGGTCATGACTGGTCACTTTATCTGAGGTCTATAACATGAGTCTGCATGGTGTGGCTGAATTCAGGGGAGCAAATATTTATCGCAGGAGCTTCTGCACCTGTCTTTAACAGGCTTTATAGACGAATCGTTATGATTATTCTCATGAATAACAACAGTGATAGTTTTTTTTTATTGAAATTAATCAATCCATTAAAGACAGTACACAGTCCTCTAATGAAAGGATAATGGAACTAATTTCCAAACGTAAGAAATTATTATTGACATAACTAGTACACATATATGTTAATTAATAAACATAATTATCAGTAATTCAGTTGTGTTGATGTATTAAGAATACAGGAAATTAATCTAGTATAAGAATACAAAAAAACATAATAATTTATAAATAGCTCCTTGGTTCAGCCTACATGCAGTATGATTTGTTTTGCAATGTTTGTTTTTTACAGATGAATGTTACTTGACACATGCATTAATGTGCTAGCATGCAGTTTTTTGTCCCTCACTGTTTTAACACTTTCACTTTGTTGCACTTTGTTCTGTTTTGTCTCTCTCTCCCACTCCTTAAAGCACAAGAGTCAGCCGACCTTGTACTGTTAATTGACGGATCAGAGAACGTTGGAGCAGCAAACTTCCCCCGTGTGCGTGATTTGGCTTTGAGAATCATTGAGGGCCTTGATGTGGGCAGGGACACTATTCGAGTTGCCGTGGCCCTGTACAGTGCCGATCCAGAGATTCAGTTCTATCTAAATAGTTATGACAGCAAGGCGGCGGTCCTGGATGCCGTGAAGGGCCTCTCCTTCACGGGGGGCGAAGAAGCCAACCTGGGGGCCGCCTTGGAGGTGGTGTCCGAGAGCCTCTTGAGCCAGACATCCGGGGGCAGGGCGGAAGAGGGCGTGCCCCAGGCTGTGGTGGTCATCAGCGCCGGTCCATCCACGGATGACACTAGCATGGGTGACAGGGCCCTTAAGATGGCTAACGTTATCACGTTTGGCATGGCGGTCGGTGGCGCCTCCTCTGCTGATCTGGAGCCAGTAGCCTCAGACAAAAGCTTTGTGCTATCAGCCCCTGATTTCAGAACGGCGGCAAGCATGGGTGACCAACTGCGGCCATACATTGTTGGGGTCGCCCAGCGCACCATTGTGGTTCAGAATGAGTTCACTGAAGGTATGTTTCTTCACTGCATGGAGGGTGGGACAGCGTGTGTTGTGGATGCTGACTCAAAGATTTTAAGAGGTCTTAAGTATTGTGCTGTTTTCTTGGGCAAGGTAAGAATTTCATGTGCATATTCAACCTAAAGGAAAATATGTATGTAATGTAATAATGATCACTACTATAGACTTATAGACATACTATGGGCCTGATTTACTAAATGTTTGCATGTGTAAAAACGTGTGCAAACTTGATATCACCTGCAAACAAATGTGCAGCTGATTTACTAACGGTGCGCACTGAGGATTGTGTCTTTTAAATGCGTAAGACCACACGCAATGTCAATTTAGTACGTTTGCCTTAATGAATATGCAATATGGGGTGTTTCTGCCCTAGCGCGCAAAATACTGGGAGGAGAAAATGCAAATAGGTTAATTCAGCCACAAAATGGGATTTACCAAGCCTGAAAGTAATTGCGGTGCTTGTGACTGCGTCTGTATTTAATATGTTTGAAAGGAAGGGGTTAATCAACCCAGCATTGCACACAGATGGCTGCTGTGGCAAGGGGGAGACATAGGAGGAGACATAGGAGGAGACATAGGAGGAGACATAGGAGGAGACATAGGAGGAGACATAGGAGGAGACATAGGAGGAGACATAGGTACAATGAAAGAATACGTAGAGAAAGGGTTTTTGTCATTCGTGTTAACGTTTTTGGAATGACAGAAGTAAAAATAATTCAGACATAGCTCTTGCGCATTTTGCGCTTGCAGTCCCTTTGCTTTCTGTCCAAACTCTCAATGGCGGAAACCACTAAAACACGCAAAACCTGCACATGCAATACTGCTGTTTGCATGTGATGTCATTAACGCAATTATTCTTAGTTGATCACCCGCAAAACATACACCAACCAAACGCACAATATGTTGCAATGCACACGCAATTTAGTCTCTTTATTTGGGATCTAAGTAAATCAGGCCCTATGAGTACTGATGAGTTGCGGACAACACAAAAAAGGGTTAGCATTGGATATCATTAGCATTTAATCATTTGGAGTCCAGTTGCTTGAACATTTGGAATTTCCTTTTTGGAAATTGAGTTGATTTGGATACTACAGCAACAACAACACAATACCAAAGAAGAACAAATAATGTTCTATTTACATTAACACATTTACATTTATTCATTCCAAAATGTATCATTTTTTAATCATTATTATTGTGTTAAGCTCATTGATAATTTCTTGTTTCCAAACATACATTTCGTCAGCCTCATACCATAATTGCCTAAGTCGTTTTTTTACTTTTTCGGTAAACAAGAAAAAACACTTTCTACAGCAAACACATAAGAACATTTTATTAAAACTTTAACAGATATGTTTGAACAGATATGTCAACAAGTTTGCAAAAATAAAATTTTTTTAAAAATGATTGCATAACAAAGAAAAGTGGCTTAGGCAAATGGTACATAGAATTTGGCCAAAATACAACTTAGGCAATTATAGTATGAGGCTGATGATTTAAAAAACACATTTTCTTTAGTACATAATATTTGACTGTATGCAAATGTGATAGATTTCAGTTAAAAATCTTACAAATAGGGTTAGCGTTAATCTTTACAATGACCCTCATATTATGTCTTTTTTTTGCTTTCTTCTCTTTCAGCCTTTGTAGTAGGCAAAAGGGACATCATTTTCCTCCTTGACAGCACAATGGGTGCCACAATCATCAACTCCATGCGTGAGTTCATCAAACGCTTCGTTGACCAGATACCAATCGGACCAGACGAGGTGCAGATCGGTGTGGCCCAGTTCAGCAACGTTGGCCGGCTTGAGATGGATCTCAACACTCATGGATCCCGCGAGGAAATCTCTGCGGCGCTGGGCAGAATCAAACCGAGACCGGGCAAGATAGTGAACATCGGAGCTGCCCTGGACTTTGTGAGGACCAACATGTTTCGAGCTGACAAGGGCAGTCGCATTTCGCAGGGGGTACCACAGCTTCTGCTGGTAATGACCAGTAAGAAGTCCAGCGATGGCGTGGACGCCCCTGCCCTAGCACTTCAGCAAATGGGTGTTCTGACCTTGGCTGCGGGATCCAAGGCTGCTGATGAGGCTGAACTGAAGCGGATTGCTTTCGATGACACCCTGGTCTTCATGATGAATGACTTCCGTTTTCTTCTCCGCAACCCCAGGCAGATCGTCTCTCCCCTCTCCACTCTCAGTGGGATAGTGGTGACAGAAGGACCCGGTAATGCTTATACAAGTTATATTTCATAACATATATAAGCATTTACACATATCCACGATAAATTGATTGTTATGTAGCTTTATTTGATAAAACTAATACTACAGTAATACAGTCCTGAGGTAGCTTCTATGGAACTTGTAATATGTTTTCTCTCTCTGCTGTTCCTCAGAATTGGAGATAACCACTATTCAGGCACCTAAAGTGGTTCGAGACATTGTCTTCCTTGTGGATGGCTCCAGCTACGTTGGGAACCAAAACCTCCCCTACGTGCGCCAGTTCATCACCAACGTGGTCAACAAGCTGGATGTGCGGCCAGACCGAGTCCAGATTGGCCTCATGCAGTTCTCTGAACGTCCCAAAATTGAATTCTACCTGAACACTCACCAAAACAACCAGGACGTTCTGAACAGTATCTCCCAAATGAGGGTGACCGGGGGATCAGTTTTAAACACGGGAGTCGCCATGAGTTATGCTCTGTCCAACATGTTCCAGTCCTCAACTGGGTCCAGGAGGAGACAGAATGTCCCACAGGCGTTGGTTCTGATCACAGGTGGACCTGCCCAGGATGAGGTTAAAAAGGTTGCAGATAGGTTGGCTCTGGCTGGAGTTTTGACCTACACAGTCAGTACTGGACAGGCAGATCCACAGTTACTCCAGTCAGTTGCCTTTGTTCGAGAATTGGCCTTCCATACGGAAAACTTCCCTGACATGCCAGGACTCGTTGACCAAATCATGCAGCCATTGATAACGGTGGTTGGTGACACCGATGTGACAACGACTGACCCAGAAATCACAGAAACCGGTGAGCTCTCTTTTCTCTATTATTTTAATGTTATTAAAATAACTATAATCCAAATAAAATTGTATTTGTTCATGCTGTGGTTTATCATACCATATTAAGATACTGTTTTGGACAGTGAGAAAATATTTTGTGTAATTGTAAGTGTAAATAATTTCTTCTTATTTTTTTCTTTTATCTAGTTATTACAGGCGCTGAGAGGGATGTGGCTTTCCTCATTGATGGCTCAGACAATGTTCGAGCAGATTTCCCCTACATCCAGGATTTTATCCTTAAAGTCATCCAGCCACTTGATATTGGAATTGATAGAGTGCGGATTTCAGTGGTTCAGCATAGTGAGACGCCAACATCTGTTTTCTACCTTAACACCTACCAAACCAAAGATGAGGTGATAAGAGCTGTTAATGACATGAGACTCGCTGGTGGGCGTAGTCTGAACACAGGATCTGCCCTGAAATTCATGAAGGAGACCATCTTGTCTGAAAGTAATGGCAGCAGGGCACCGCAAAATGTCCCACAATTTCTGATTGTCTTGACTGGAGGCAGGTCCAGGGATAACGTGAAAGAATCCGCTGTTGCACTGAAGACCGGGGGAGTGGTGCCATTTGGTGTTGGTGTCAAGGACGCAGACCCGAAGCAGATCGAGGAGATCTCACACAACCCGTCCTTTGCCTTCAAAGTGAAAGAATTCAGTGAACTGGGCTCTGTCCAACAAAAGCTCAACAACTACGTGAGCCTCCCCAAAGAGCAGCTTCAAATTGTCCTTGAGCAAGGTAAGCAAAACCTGTCACTATTTATTTTAAAAATGTGATGTGAAATGTGATGATATTGGTGCTATAAGAAAATGTGCCTTAAAATTCCTTTCATTTGTTGTGTCTTAGTACATGGGGATGCTGTAAAAAGTGATATTGTGTTCCTACTGGATGGCACTGATGGTACAAAAAGTGGATTTCCAGAAGTACAGCATTTTGTAAAGAGTATAGTTGAGAGGCTCCCTGTGGATGAGAACAAAGTAAGGGTATCTGTTGTGCAGTATGCCAATAGACCTGAAGTCAATTTCTACCTGAGTTCTCACAGAACCAAGGATGATGTCATGAATGCCATAGATCGTTTAACACACAAGGGTGGAAAGATCTTGAATACTGGGGCAGCTCTTCAGTTTGTCAGGCACAATATCTTCACCTCCTCGACAGGAAGTAGAACGCTTGAGGGCGTGCCCCAGTTACTAGTTCTTCTAACTAGTGAACAATCCAGAGATGATGTAAATGGTCCCGCTGTGGCTCTTAAAGATCGGGAAATCTTACTACTTGGTATTGGAGTGGGAGATGCCAGTCTCCCCGAGTTGGAAACAATTGCTTTCCAACCAGATTTCGCATACAAAGTGAATGACTTCTCTGAGTTGCCCTCACTTCAACCACAGCTTGTTGGTAAACTACATGTGTCAAAAGTCACAAAGGAATATCCAGGAATCCCAAGCTTAATAGGTAAGAAAAACCTTATATAGCCTATACATATGGTAAAAATGCTTTAATAGGACTTCAATATTCTTTCCAGGATATTGTTGTACAAACCTTTCTTTCAACTTCTTCTTTCAACTTTCCTAAATGTCCTCTATATATCAAGATGTTTTGGCACTTTTTCCAGAACTTTGTTATTTTCAGCTGATAGTCGGTTAATAATTTTTTTGACAAATCATCTTTTTGTCAAAAAGATAGTACCTTAACAGATCTGCTTTAACAGATACTTTAAAGCAGAAGGTTGAATCCATAAATTGGCGCAATTTATTTATGCTTCTCATCGTACTTGTCATTCATGCTGCTAAAACAGCATGCATGTACTTCTTCTACAACTTCTGAGTAACATTTTTGGCAGTTTGTTTCTTTGTCACAAGTTTGTAGTCATCATCAGGTCCTTGTATTCCATGTGTTTCTAGTTGATACAGCAGGAAAAAAAAGGGACATAGTGTTCCTCCTTGACAGTTCTGAAGACTCCAGAAATGGATTGCCGGCCATTCGAGAGTTCATCAGAAGAATGGCAGAAGGACTAGACTTTGATGGGGATAACATTCGTGTGGCTGTTGTTCAGTATAGTGACGACATCAGAGTATATTTTAATTTGCTAACACATAAATCCAAAAGAGCTATAATTCACGCTGTAAGAAGTCTTCGCCATAAAGGGGGTACACCTCGCAACACTGGCACAGCAATTCAGTTTGTTCAGGATAACGTTTTCACCGCTTCTTCTGGAAGTAGACGTTTGGAGGGGGTCCCCCAGATTCTGTTTTTACTTACTGGAGGCCAGTCCAATGATGATGTCACAGTCACTGCAAACAGTCTGAAGCACCTTGGTGTTCTCTCTTTTGCCATCGGAATGAAAAACACAAAAGTTGAAGACCTTCAGGAAATCGCATACTCCTCCAGATTTCTTTTTAACTTACCAGTCTTTGGTGAACTCTTGTCTATTCAGCCAGAGATCCTTGCTTTTGTCCAGTCAAAAATGGGAATTGAACCACCTACTATTGTAGGTAAGAAGTTTAATTGATTCCATGCTGTGAATCAATGTGATCTTGCGTGACGCCAGCTGTATGTGTAGATGGTATTCTCCTTATGAATTCCAATTAAACTATCATCTTTTGATGAAATTGAGTACATTTGTTTTGTTTCACACAAACAGTCTCACTTGATGCGTTCTGCATCTTTTAAACTGTCTGCTTGATTTCATGGAGCATGTTTGTTCCCACTCATAGGTTTAGCTCTTTCTTGAGCCAATGATAATCAGATCATTGATGACTTTTTACACCAGATTCTTCTGTTTCATCTAATTACAGTATATCTTTCCTTTTTCATTCATAGCCAGTGAATGCACTTCCTTAACACAGTTTAAATGTGGTAGTGTACATGGATTTCTTCATAGCCAAATGCCCTTAAATGTTTTGTCATTTAAGACTACATTTCCAATGTTTGCATGCAATGATTGCTAGACTCTTTAAATGTTTGATGTGCATGACATTTTTAGCACTGCAATGAAAAAAAAATTATTTTTTCATTGAAATATCATTCATATATCCTAAGTGTGTGATTTGTTTTAAAAATGTATTTCCCATTTCTCCTAGTTGAATTAAATGCAACACAAAAGGATGTAGTGTTCCTATTGGATGGGTCAGATAACACTAGAAGTAACTTCCCTGAAATGCGCAGCTTTGTCCAAAAAGTTGTGGAGGCATTGGATGTTAAAGAGAACACAGACCGTGTTTCTGTGGTCCAATACAGCAGCGATCCACAGACCCATTTTAATCTCAACACATATACAGAAATACAGGATGTTCTTACAGCCATCCGGCATATACAGCATAAAGGAGGCATGCCCCTGAATACTGGGGCAGCACTTGACTATGTGAGGAGAAATGTCTTCATTGAGTCCTCTGGGAGTCGACGCCATGCAGGTGTCCCCCAGATTCTGGTTGTTTTGAGTGGGGGAAGATCTCGAGATGAGGTTGCAAGTGCTGCCACAGCCTTGAAACAGGAACAGGTTATTCTGTTCAGCATAGGCTCAAGAAATTCAGATTTACTAGAGCTCCAAATGATCGCACATACCCCTTCCTATGCTTTAACTGTGCCTCTATTTAATGACCTGGTGAGCATCCATCAACAACTTGTGTCATTTGTGAAAAGAGTGCCTCGTCAACCAAAATCTATACCACAGACTGGATTAGGTAAGATTAAATGTATTTTCTGTATTTCACCCACTTTCCCAACCAATGTGTTATGTGCAAGATTGTTTTATGGTGTAATGCAAGTGAAGATATAATGTGCAACCTAATTAAGCACATATTCATTCTGTGAAATAGCATCCACAGACAAACGGGAATCCATCCAACGGGATGTTGTGTTTTTACTGGATGGCTCGGATGACGTACAGAATGCATTTGAGGCAATGCGTGGTTTTGTTCAGAGAATGGTGGGAAAATTCAACGTAGATGAAAACAGAGATCGCATAGCATTGGTTCAGTACAGCGAAGACCCAGCTGTCCAATTTTATCTGAACACCCATAAAACACAACAGGAGGTTGCTAATGCCATACAATCTTTGTGGCATAAAGGAGGAAGTCCACTCAACACAGGAGCAGCTCTCCAGTACGTGAGAGACAATGTCTTCACGGTTTCCTCTGGGAGCAGGCACCAACAGGGCATCCCTCAGATACTGATTCTGTTGACTGGAGGCCAGTCCAGTGATGATGTTAGAAATGCCGTAAAAAACCTGAAAGAAATGAATGTGGTATCCTATGCGTTGGGAGTGATGCATGCTGATGCTACTGAGCTTTTAAGTATTTCACATGAACCCAGTCATGTATATTTTGCAGCAGATTTAACTGACCTTGCATACATGAATGCACAATTATTCTCGGTCATTGAGATGGCTAAAGTAACAACTAATGTGCCAACTCTATATGGTAAGACCAATCACATCTTGCACTTGATGTATTGAAAAAACATTTTTTTCAGCTTTTAATACTGCTCTTAATATTAATCTAAATGTTTGTGTGATTACCTTTGTTACAACAGATAACAGCAAGAGAGACATTGTATTTTTAGTTGATGGCTCTGATGATTCCCAGAGAAAATTCATAGATATCAAAGACTTTGTGCAGGGAATTGTGGTGACCTTGAATTTGGAGGAAAACAAAGACCGTGTGGCTGTGGTCCAATACAGTGACACAGCAGAAACAAATTTCAATTTGAACACACACTCAACAAAAAGTGAGATTGTCACTGCAATAACAGGCTTAATTCACAAAGGAGGTTATCCACACAACCTGGGAGCGGCTCTCCAACATGTGGAGGACAACGTCTTTACTCCTGCCTTTGGAAGTAGACGTCTTGAAGGAGTTTCACAAATACTAATACTACTGAGCGGTGGGAGATCTGGAGATGACATTAGAGTCCCCCTCAAACAGCTCAAAGAAATGGGTGTCATTTTAATTGGGGTTGGAACAACTGATGCAGACACCCTGGAACTACAGACAATGTCTCACAAACCTAACTATGCCCTCAAAATCGACGACTATGGCGAGCTTTCGACCATTCATCGTGATATTTTGTCATTGGTTAGTGAGGTTTCTGTTAAAACAGAGCACACTGATCCCATGAAGAGTTTTGGTAAGGTTTCCCTTGCTTAAAACGTTACTGTGTTAATCCTTAATAATACCTGAATAATGTATTTAGTTCTTTTCATATTATTATTTCTTATTCACTACTTTATTTCTGGTATCTTTGTTTGCAGATTCAGAGAAAACGGATGTAGTGTTTCTTATTGATGGCTCCTATGATGCTAGAAATGGCTTTGAGGGAATTCGTGGCTTGATGGAAAAAATTGTTGAGAACATGAAAGTGGAGGCAAACTATGACCGCGTTGCTTTGGTTCAATATAGCCGTGATGCCACAGCCAATTTCTATTTGAATTCCTACTCTATAAAAAATGATGTGCTGAATTCTATAAGAACTATCAGGCACAAGTTGGGAAGGCCCCTCAACACTGGCAAGGCCCTGGAATTTGTCAGAGATAATGTATTTTCTGCTTCAGTTGGGGGCAGACGTGCTGAGAGTGTGCCTCAATATCTGTTTGTGTTTACTGGTGGAAGATCAGGGGATGATGTTAGAGGGCCGGCACAGTCACTCAGAGACAGTGGAATTAAGACCATTAGTGTAGGAACAACGAATGCTGATACGTTGGAACTGCAAACCATCTCTTTCACACCATCGCATTCTTTTTCCGTCATCAATTTTAAAAATCTAGATACCATACATTCTCTTGTGAAAGCTATAATGAGTGGTGCCCAGGAAACAACAGAAATCCCAACTCTTACGGGTAAGAAGCAGATATAAACAGACTGTATATCAACTATATTCATTAATGACTTTAGAGCAAACTCTTTCAAGCATGGATTTACATATAAAACTGATAATTGTCAGATAGTACCTTATGCATATATTGAACCTCTTGTATTGTATTTAATTGTTGTTTTTTTATCCATTGCAGACACTTCTGAAGTTGCTAATGTAGAACTACTAAATGCTGATATTGTGTTTCTCCTTGATGGATCTGATGATATGCAACAAAGTGCCAAGGGAATTCAATCTTTTCTCAAGGAATTTGTTGAACAAATAGACATTGGGCCAAACAAGGCGCAGGTTGCTATGATTCAATACAGCGATGAACCCACTCCAGCCTTTTATCTGAATACATACTCATTAAAAAGGGACATCTTAAAATATGTAAGCAATTTGAAATTAAAAGGAGGCAGGCATGTGAACACAGGAGCAGCCCTTGATTATTTGGTAAGGAATGTCTTTACATCCTCTGCTGGAAGCAGAGCTCTGGCAGGAATTCCTCAGATACTGATACTTTTAAATGGCAGAAAGTCACAAGATGATGTCCAGGTTCCTTTAGAAAGTTTGAAAAATGCTGGAGTGGTGCTTTTCAGTGTTGGAGTGGGAAATGCAGATTGGTTGGAGATGCAGAGTTTAGCACACAGTCCCAGAGATGCATATCTAATCAAAGAGACTTCTGACTTTTCTGTTGTACGGCAAAAGTTGTTATCTGAAGTTGCATTTCACAAAGGTTCGACGATCCCAGTTGTAGGTGAGTGAAATACAATATATTGTTGTTTTATTTTTGTAAGCTGGGAATGTAAAAACATGACAAATGTGAGAAAATAACATTAATTTTGGAACCTGTGTCTTAGTTTCAGGTCCCAGTGTGAAAAGGGATATCGTTTTCCTTCTTGATGGGTCTGATGACGCTAAGAATAGATTTATGGCTATGCGTGACTTTGTTGCCAAATTCATGGGAGGCCTTGACCTGGACCAAGGGAAGGATAAAGTTGCTGTTGTACAATATAGTAACAATGCAGAAGTTAACTTCTACCTGAATACTTACCAAAATAGAGGTGACGTCCTTACATACATCACAAACCTAAAGCCAAAAGGCGGAAAGTCACAGTACATTGGAACTGCTCTACAGTTTGTGAGAAACAATATATTTGTTTCAAAAGCTGGTAGCCGACAACATGAGGGAGCCAAGCAAATACTTATCCTACTTTCTGGTGGTAGATCCAGAGACTCTCCTCGAGGACCAGCAAGTGCTCTTAAGACTGCAGGTGTTATTACATTTGCAATTGGATCAAGAATGACCAATGTGATTGAAATGCAGGGGATTTCTTCAGATCCAAACTATGCTTTCTTAGTCTCTGACTCTGCCAATCTTGACAGCATTCAACACACCTTGATGTCTCACATCAGGAGAATTAGTAGGCAAAAGGAACCTGCATCTGGTAAGATACTAACATTTTGTGTAATGCTTTAGTATCATCAACAAAGTCTGTTAATATAATACAAATTATCTAATAATTTAGTGAATCGTACAAAAGCCAGAAAGGATATTGTATTCCTTCTGCATTAATTTAATTGAAACGAAATGAAATAGAATTTAGACATTATGTGGGATTGAAGGAAAAATATATTAGATTGGATTAGTTTCTGTTTGTGTTTTTCCCACATCTGCAAATACAGCCCCTAATCTTTGACTATTATTCATATTTTCCAGTTGAGCGCATCCTGCCTAAAAGGGATGTTGTGTTCTTGCTGGATGGATCTGATGGCACTCGATCTGGATTCCCAGCAATGCGTGACTTTGTCCAGAAAGTTGTGGAGATGCTCAACATGGATGACAACAGAGATCGCGTCTCAGTTGTTCAGTACAGCAGAGAGCCAGCTGTCCAATTCTATCTGAACACATACACAACACTGGGCGAGGTCCTTGGTACCGTCAGGGGTCTGAGGCACAAGGGCGGAAGACCCCTTAAAACTGGGGCAGCTCTCCAATACTTGAGGGATAATGTCTTCACTGCCTCGGCCGGAAGTAGGCGTCTGGAAGGAGTTCCACAGATGCTAATAGTGCTAAGCGGTGGAAGGTCCATTGACAGTGTCGATGCAGCTGCCACTGCTCTGAAGGAGCTGGGGGTTTTGACCTTTGCCATTGGAACCAGAAGCTCTGATACCAGAGAACTGCAGAAGATATCCCATGGTCCCAAACATGCTCTGTCTGTGGTTGAGTTCAATGACCTTCCCAGTGTCCAACAGCAACTTCAGTCCTCAATGGAATCAGTGGTCATTGACGTAACTCCAGAATCTCCCACAGTTTTAGGTATGTTCGCGAGCGTGGTCATTTGTACTTGTGACAATTGAAATAATGTTTTTAGGAATAACGTGAAGCTATGTCAGCTAAGCCAATGTGCTCAAAGGGAAAAGGTTGCATGCTTAATGACTGGCAGTAGCCAAACGTAGGCATTTGCAGTCGTTCACTATAAATGTATGGTCCGAAAACAAATGCCCCTTGCTTAATGATGTTTTGTTTTTCTACGTGTGCTCAGTTGACCATGGCGTTGCCGGAAAGGATGTAGTATTCCTTCTGGATGGCTCTGATTACACAAGAAATGGATTCGCTGCCATGCGTGACTTTGTTGAGAGAGTGGTGGAGAAACTTAATGTGGGAGAAAACAACGACCGTGTGTCAGTTGTCCAGTACAGCAGAGATGCAGAGGCCAATTTCTATCTGAACACATACACCACAAAGGAAGATATTCTTGACACGGTCAGAGGACTGAGGCACAGAGGAGGCAGACCCCTCAACACCGGGGCAGCCCTCCAGTATGTCCGAGACAACGTATTTACGGCGCCCTCTGGAAGTAGGCGCCAAGAGGGCATCCCTCAGCTACTGATTCTGCTGAGTGGAGGCCGATCTAGTGACAACGTAGATACACCAGCGTCTGCCCTCAAAGATAACGGGGTCTTAATTCTGGGCATCGGAACTAGAAATTCTAGCACAGAGGTTCAAAGAATCGCCTCTGATCCTAGTTATGCCCAGTATGTGTCTGACTTCTCTGACCTCCCTAACGTACAGCAGCCATTTGCCTCCTCTCTCGGACGTGTAGTAGTTGGGGTGAAACCCATGACCCCTACAGTGAGAGGTAAGAAAGTGTTTGCTTAAATCCACCAAAAACATGTACCTTTTTGTGCAATGCTATGTTCCTGCTAGTATTGTCAACACAGAGGCAAAAGCTTGCATGCCGGTTTCAAATTCAGCATCTATGTTCTGTCTTTCACATTCTCCCAGTGGACCAGAGAACTACAAAAAGGGATGTGGTATTCCTTCTGGATGGCTCTGATGGAACACAGAATGGATTCTCTGCCATGCGTGATTTTGTTCACAGAGTGGTGGAGAAACTTAATGTGGGAGAAAACAACGACCGTGTGTCAGTTGTCCAGTACAGCAGAGATGCAGAGGCCCATTTCTATCTGAACACATATGCCACAAAGCAAGATATTCTTGACACGGTCACAAGCCTGAGGCACAAAGGAGGCAGACCCCTCAATACCGGGGCAGCCCTCCAGTATGTCCGAGACAACGTGTTTACAGCCTCTTCCGGCAGCAGGCGTCCAGAAGGTGTTCCACAATTGTTGATCCTTGTAAATGGTGGCAGGTCTTCTGACAGTGTAGATACACCAGCATCTGCTCTCAAACAGCTGGGCATCGCCGTCCTTGGAATTGGAACAAGGAACTCAGACAGTGGAGAACTGCAAAAGATCTCTCTGAGCCAAATATGCTTTGTCAGTGTCTGACTTCAGTGACCTCCCCAACATACAAGAGCAACTGTCCTCTGTCATGAGCACAGTCGTAGTGAGGGCCACACCAATGACGCCCACAGTAATCGGTAAGCTATTGACCGTCTCCAAAAGGCCCTTAGAACATTTCCATGTGCCTTTTAAGACACCAGATGCATGTCTTGTTAGCTACATTTAATTGCCTATATATTTTCAAAAATGCTATAAATGAGTCCATTGAAATAGATTGGATTAGCTTCTGTTTGTGCTTTTCCCACCACATCTGCAAATGCAGCCCCCTAATCTTTGTCTATTATTCATATTTTCTAGTTGAGCGCAGCCTGCCCAAAAGAGATGTTGTGTTCTTGCTGGATGGATCTGATGGCACTCAAAGTGGATTCCCAGCAATGCGTGACTTTGTCCAGAAAGTTGTGGAGACGCTCAATGTGGATGACAACAGAGATCGCGTCTCAGTTGTTCAGTACAGCAGAGATCCAGCTGTCCAATTCTATCTGAACACATACACAACACAGGGCGAGGTCCTTGGTACCGTCAGGGGTCTGAGGCACAAGGGCGGAAGACCCCTTAAAACTGGGGCAGCTCTCCAATACTTGAGGGATAATGTCTTCACTGCCTCGGCCGGAAGTAGGCGTCTGGAAGGAGTTCCACAGATGCTAATAGTGCTAAGCGGTGGAAGGTCCATTGACAGTGTCGATGCAGCTGCCACTGCTCTGAAGGAGCTGGGGGTTTTG
>OMKN01018885.1:3814-14907 GCA_900302345.1 Melanonus zugmayeri
CACACACACACACACACACACACACCCACACACACACACACACACACACACACACACACACACACACACACACACACACACACACACACACACACACACACACACACACACACACACACACACACACACACACACACACACACACGTTGCTTTGGCGATCCGGCCAAGGCGTTAACTTGACTGGAGACGGACGGAAGCAGCAGACTGATGTGAATATTAAAACGAGAGCCTACCTCTCCTCGTCCTCCCGGGCGGTCTCACAGTGGGGGGGCTCTTCCTCCTCCAGGGGACGTCCTCCTCCTCCGGGACCGCCCGGGGGTCCCTGACCGTCACGACCACCGCCCGGTCCTTCCGTCTCAGAGTGGAGGACAGGGTTCCCATGGGTCTCGTCGTGTCACACCCTGTCGGGGGGAAGGTCTACCCCACTGATGTGACACCCCCAGCGAAACACATCGTCACATCGATCACATCGACATGGATCTGGGCTTTCCTTATAGTCCGGCCGCGGGTCCATGGTCCCCGGAATGGACCCGCAGGATGTTCGTGACGTGACGTTTGCGGTCGCCCGGTTCATTGAAATAAGATAAATCACAAACTATTGTGAGCTCGGACCAATGTAGGGGGGATTCTTAAAGACTTAAAGCATCATTAAAGAGGTCTGGGTTGTGTAGTTACATTGCCATGATGTACAAATATTGACGAGATATCTTCAATAGTTGCTCCGTAGATTCAAACTTACATTACGGCGAAACAGGTCTCAAAGTCACACTTTTAGCACACAAGCGAATGCGAACAAAGCAAATGTATAAAATAACAAAACTCGCTACAGCGTTTTCCCCGTCTGTTTACAATGATTGGTAAAGGTACTGTTTCCTTCGTCCCCGCCGTAGATCTACTGAATACTAAATCGTCTCTCAGTGATTCGGTCTCGGACGTTGGTCATCTTCCTAATTCAAATAGTAAAATCACAAAGTTTACATTTTTATTTAAAAAAAAACGCTGTAGTGGGTTTTGTTATTTTATACATTGGCAGACTCTGCTTTGTTGGCGTTCGTTTGTGTGCTAAAAATGTGTGTGTTTCGCAGTGCAGTGGAATGGGGGGGAGAGAAAAACACTACTTTGGATTATCAAGTTTGAATCTACAGAGCAACTATTGAAGATATCGCACCAGTATTTGGAGTTACATCATGGCAAGGTAACTACACAACCCAGACCTCTAACACACTTTAATGATGCTTTAAATGGTCTTAGATCAATGGGGGTGTTCCCTTTCAAATGATAATTATATATGTTATATGGAATGTACTATTGTTCATTTTTAGCATTTTAGAAAAACGTAAATAACCCGAGTACTTTTTGAGTTTGATCAAAGTTTGATCAACATTTACAGATTACAGAGTTTCATTTGAGCAAAACAACTTGACTCTAGCCTACTCTTTCCTGTTAAAGCCTCTGATAACCAGTCCAAAAATATCCAAAATGCATATATGATGTAAAAGTTAAGTGACTTATTGTGCATATACCTAAACGTTCATGACCAATCTTTGTTCCATCCGTTTAATCCATATCCGTTTTGACGGGAAATGAACGGAAAATGTTGATTAATTTACTGATTTATTGTAAATGAAAACTGTATTAACAAAAATTGATATGTTCTCAAATCCATATTTCCAAATCCATATTTCAGCCAATATTCTAAAACATCATATGTTTTAGAATATTGGCTTAAATATGGATTTTGTGATTCTCATTTTGCAATTAATTGCCATCTTCCTTGCCCTGAAGGTCAGGTAGGCCAGAAGGGCCCGTTGTTGGATCAATGTCGCTGCCATACTGGAGAGGCCTGTACTGGCCTTGGAAATCAACGTCACGTTGCACTGCATTGTGGGGTGTCCTGTAGGTGAGCCATTGTGGTGGCACTAGTTGTATTTTTAGTACAAACAAACGCTGCTTCAGTGCTACACAGCGAACGCGAACAACCAAAAACAATGCAAAAAGAACGAGCAAAAGAGAAGGGAATATACCGGGACAAATTTGTGAAGGAAGGCAGGAAACGTTATTTGGAAAACATAAGCCAAATGAATGGTTTGGATCCCTACACACTCCCAAACAAAGAGTGGACCAATGATCCTGAGTGCTTATTCTTGTGAGCAATTTAAAAATTACAAGTCACTTGAAGCTCATGTACAGTTCACAAATGGATGGGTACAGGATACCTTCTGATTGTTATACATTGTGTACCATATCATTACATTCCCTTACATTAGAATGTTGTGTTGTCTGTTTATACCACACATGTATTTAAGTAATACGTTATTATAATAATAATAATATCAAATCACTGCCCATCTCCTCCTCTTGGCTTCCAGCTTAGCTCCTCTCTCCTACTCCATAACCAGCAAGAGACTCTTTCTGTAGCCTCCGCCATCCTGCGAGCTGTTGTCTTCCTCTCCTTCCCTGTTACTCCAATTGCTGTGAGCATTCTCCACACTGACTGGGCAGGGAAAACTCTACAGCCGACCTCGACTGGGAACACCCATGCTTGCCATCCTTTCCACCTGCAGTCGTGCAGAAGGTCCTGGTATTTGGCGCTCTTCCTTTCAAAGGCTTGGTCACACCCTTCTTCCCATGGGACTACGTTCTATGAGGATGATTTTCTTCGGCTCTTCAGACCACAGAACCACATCCGGCCTCAGGGTTGTCTGGACAACCTGGGGGAACTGCAGCCTTCCTCCCGGGTCTACCTTAATTCCCCAAGATGTTGCGTTTTGTAATAGGCTGTTTCTAGCTGTTGCTGTGGTTGGTGGCTTTTCTCCCTCTCTCACAAACTTGGTTGATGGTGTTGTTTTCCCATGTGGTGGGCGTTTCTTGCATCTCACCTGCTCCAAGGTATTAGCGAGTTTCCTGAGCACCTTGTCATGGCGCCACCTGTATCTTACTTGGGTGAGTGCTGTATTACACCCTGACAGGATGTTCACCATGGTGCCCCTCTTCCCACAAAGCTTGCACATTGGGTTCCAATTTCCATAGCTCCGCCCATGTGATCTTGCATATAATCAATGGCGCAGCAAGAAGGGGTTAAAAAGTGTTGAAAGCACCCATAATGACACCGTGTTTTTAGTAGGCCTACACCATAATATTGTAGAAAATGAATAAGGTGAACTCATAAGAATAGAGAATCATTTTCACTAGCAAAATTTGATGATTCATTCCATTAAGCCTACTGCAAGGGCGCACAATTAAATATAATTTGATTGATTGGGGTAATAAGGCACTTAAAGATTAGCCTACTTTCCCCAACACTTAAGCATTTAACTATGTTTAACTGTTTGTAATTTTTGGCCATGCTTGTCTTGCTCATGACGCTGTTGGATTTTGACATGTTTGTAATCTTCATTTTGCATGATAATAAACACACAAACAGTGACAACAGTTGGATTTTTGTCAGTTTATTAAAAATTCAGTCCACAGTAGTTCAGACTTTGGCACCAACAATATAAAAACAAGTAAATAAAAGTGTACACCCCAAAATAGCATTCAAACTAAATGCTTGGATAAAAGGGATAAATAAAATAAATCTGAAAAAAACAACAAAAGTAAGACCATATTTTAGAAATTAAAAATAATCTGGAAACTAACATTTATTCCATTCTTTCAAAAAGAGGTAACAGTGGTGGTTGGGTCAACTGGCCCAATATGCCCAACTGTCACTTTTATGAATAATTTGATCTTAAAGAAGGCTACTAGAACTCATAATCCCATGTGTGTTACTGTGTAATACTAATGGTTGTCTAGTGCTCACTTTTTAGAGGGTTTAGATTTGTTTTTATTATCTTATTACAATAGTCACCAAACTATCTGGGCAGATAGTTGCAGTTCACGTCTCAGTCTAGTACAGTGGAACATTCACCACACATTCCTTTCAGACTAATATATATTTATCACACAAATATATATAATTCGTTTTATGGCCTTCATAGTATTTGTGTGTGTGTGTGTGTGTGTGTGGGGGGGGGGTTATCTTTGGAGAAACAACATAACTAGAACACCAAACTCAATGACAAAGACTTCAAACTCAAATACTTGGTCTGGTTTTCTCGGATATCTTTGGACCGTGTGAAATACCTTCAAGGATGGAGAAAAACAATATCAAAACACTGAGGGAATATTGTAAAACCTGTTGCCAGTTTGAACATTAGTTCAAATGGTTGAATACAATGTTGGAATGTGTGAAATGTCTAAAATAAAGTGAGACTTTTAACATGGCACAAAGAAATACACCACCTAACTCATTTCAACACGGTGTGTGTGTAGGTACTACAGGTAGGTCTGAAAGCAATTCTTTAACAAAGCAGCAACAATATAAACAGATCGGGCCTATGCTAACTAGTTTCAAAACCGATTAGAAACACAAACCTGATGCCATGTCAACCTAGGCCCCAACTCTATTTCATGGTAAAAATCACTTTGTATTATTACAACTTAACATTTACATTAACATGACATAACATTACAATTGTGGGCGGGTCTCTAGAAAGGCACAATTGTGGTTTGGAAAGTGTTAAGGCACTAAAGGTAGAGTTGTGGCTGGACGATATAAGAAAATGCCTGTTTTAAGGCACATGAGTGGTGAAACTGTCTTTGTAAAAAAACACAAGGAGGCTTCTTTCTCTCTCCCCCTCTCTCTCTATTTTCTCTCTCCTCCACCTCCCTTCGCGCCTCCTTCCTACTACTCCAAGGGGCTCTGAGCGTCTGCAAGCAGCTCTGGTCTCAGGCACTCTATGGGACACTGGATGTTCTGTGGAGGGGGAAGAGCATGAGATGGATGAATGAATATATATACAGTATATATATATATATATAAATAAATAAAAGGGGTGTAACGGTACACGTATTCGTATCGAACCGGTTCATAAAAAAAAAAAAAAGAATTTATTTTATACATAAATATTTTTTGGGGACATAGCTTCAATTGTGTGAAACATAAGTTGAGTTAAAGGTAGTTATGCGTCAGTAGGAGGAACGAGGCGAACCCCGCAGCGTTTAGGCAGCCATTCCCTGTGATTCAAACAAGGCAAAAGAAATGACCGCAGCGGTTGTATGAGGATATGAGACCCTACTGTAGTAGAAAACAGGCTTTACCACCATGCAAAAAAAAATCAAAAAAGTTACGTTTTAATAAATGAATTTTTCTTTCTCTTTTTCAATGTACCGAAAACGTACCGAACCGTGACACCACTGGTTCGGTTTGAACTGAACCGGGAATTTTGTGAACCGTTACACCCCTAATATATATTAAAAAAAATAAAATTAGAACTTCACAACAGTACCTGACACCATGAAATAAATACTCCTGATAACAGCATGATAACATAGCATTATAGAACTAACTAACAATGTAACCGACCCAAAAACGTAGCACTGACCAATTTGCGGAGGGCATTCTCCCTGTAGCGGGCGAAGGCGTTGGGGGCGGGCTGCAAGAGGTCAACCTCCACCTCCGCCTGGCCTCCGGGTCTCTTACAGTTACCACAGCGCCAGCCCTACACACACACACACACACACACATCAGATACATGCACATGTCTAGATACATCAGTGGAAAAAGACATAAATAATGCCACATTGATTGTTACATTTACACTGCTCGCAACTAGGACACAATCAAGTCCGATACATTTTTTGTCAGATTTGATTGTCAATCCTGTTTTTTAGGCAATGCAATAGAAGGGTATGTTATACAAGGGCTATTAGCTTAACTATGGTAATAATAGCTCTTATGGATTTTCTGAATGAACACACTCAAGCACGCGGGTAAAATGAATGATGAGTTACGCTACCTGTTGTCCCCCGTAGCAGGTACAGGTGCAGATGGCTCCCTGGTATTCCTTCTGCCACTGGTTTCCCACCTTGTACATCTTTCCATCGTCATAACATGTAGACTCATCTGCAGAGCAAGCGCCAGACAAGGGCTTTATGTCTATCACTCAATCAATGTGTGTGTGTGTGTGTGTGGCGCCACGGTAGGCCATCTTTACTCACGTGGTTCACATTTAAACTCTCCCTTGCCGTTGCCGAGGCAGGTGCAGCTCATCATGTGGCCGTTCTCCGCGTGGCGGTCCCACTTCTCACCGATGTGGTAGTTGTTTCCGTTGTCATGGCACCACTCTGGAGGAAGGGAGGGAGGAAGAGGAAGGGGGGTGGGGGAATTATCAAAAAGATAAGCGTAATTGATTAACCATAAAAAGCCTCATTCCTGCTGTGAAGAAAACATTTGTATTAAACTACATATGACTTTCGGCACTCTTTGGTCTCAGTTTATTTGGTATTGTTGGGTTATGAAGAAGTAATACAAATAACTGAGATCAAAGCTCTGTCTGTAACAAGTTTAGTTTAACTGCATGGCTGACAAAGACTAACATGGACAGACCACCATTTTGAAAGGAATAAAGATCCACAGCTTGTAATGTAATGTAATTTAACAATACATGTACACGTTTTGTACAAGATCTGGCCATGCTAGCTATGGTATTACTGTACTGCTACACATAGAATCTCACAATGTGGGTTCTATGGTTACGCACTAAAGCAAAGGAATTTAATGGTACAGTGATGAATTCAAATAAAAAAGGTTTTTGTTATTCAATATCAGGCATATACCTTACTGTATATCCACATCACTGTTTTGCTATTAAATCCCTTCAATAGAATAGTATTCTATGGTGTTTGCAAAGCATGCTGGGTCAGGGGTTAATAAGCCACCACTCACTGGATGAATCACACCTAAAATGGCCGCTGCCCAGGCCCAGGCAGCGGCACCAAAGCTTGAAGCCTGTTTCGGACATGCGCTCCCACTCCGAGCCCACCTCGTGGTAGGTGTGTGTGTGTGTGTCGTAGCACACATCACGGTTGCCGTCGATGGGGATGTCACCTGGAACTATTGGGTTCGAAAAACAGAGGATCAGGTTAAAATGGTGGTTTAAGATCTTTTTTTCTTTAGACTGATGTTTTCCTTCCACGGCAAAGAGATAATGATAAGATTATGGACAAAATGAAACAAATGAGAACCATACATAGTGCTAATTACTTCAGCTGTATCAATGACATATGTTAAAGAAACCTTGCACTAGTTGCTCTGTGCAATACAATTTTTTTTTTAAATCAGCAGTTTTAAATCATTCTGATTCTATTAAATAATATATCAGCCTAACCCAGTAGTTGCACACCACCTCTTTATACTTTAAAGCAGAAAAACAAACACATTGGAGTACTGTACCAGCATTGCCCACGGTTACGACTTCTTCCAGAACTTTTTCTTTAGCCCCACCCCTCATTGCCTCTACAACAACATTATAGGATGCTCCAGATGTCAATCCAATCAAGGTGGCGCTGGTGGAGGTGCCAGGGAGACTCATCTTTTAAAAAGGGAGAGAGAAGGAAATTAGATTTACTGTATGTGTACATGTGTAGGTGACGTGTGTGTGTGTGTGTGTGGGTGATGTGTGTGCTTGTGTGTGTGGGGGGGATGTAAGTGGAAAGTGTGTATGTGTGTGTGTGTAGATGTAAAAGTAGAAGTGTGTGTGTGTGTGTAGATATATGTGTAGGAGTGTGCGTGTGTGTACCTGGAAGGTCTTCTCCTCCGTGTGAGTTATGGGGTTACAGGACACCAAGTACTGGGAGCTCTGAGGGATGGGTTGCCAGGAGATGGTGGTGATGGTCTGAGCTTCCTGGGGCAACTCCGTCTCGTTGTCAGGGAAACCAAAGGCCAGGCCTGGCAATGGTCCGTCGCTCACCTGAAAGACAAGGGGCCTCATGTATAAAACTGGATTCACGTAAAAATGTTGCATACACATGAAAATATTCAGATGTATAAAACAGTGCGCACGCATGTCCTACGCCTGTTTCCGTTCTAAATCACAATCGACACTAAACTTGGCGCACGTGAACGCGCGTTTTGTCCCACCCTTGTAGCGCCCATAGCTGCCTATAAAAGGTCAGTGGCCAAATGAATATTCATACTACTGGCCAAATAAGCAGCCATTGTGCGTCATTACGCATTGTAATTGCATGCCTTTTTATACCCAGTCCGCCAACATGTGATGATGATAATCAATGCATAAATCAACCAACCAATCTTCATTTGTATAGCACATTCAGAAATGCAACACAATACGCTTCACAACAAAATGAAAACGGAATGAAATGATAGGACATACGTGACCTCTGCCCCCCTGAGGCATCGCAAACGGTATCAGGGTCAGGGCATCAGGTTGCGTAGGGTTGCGCTCATTCTACGGTCAAGTTAATTTTTTATACTGTACATCCCAAAGTGTGCGTAGAAGGTGGCGTATGCATTCTACATGGTGCACTGTTTATATATGAGGCCCCAGAACAGTCCATTTGTATGAATGCGGGAAAAGATCAAAAATCCTGTGCGCTTATTACTATTTAGTCACACTTTTATCCAGATGTTTTTTAGGGTATCTTGCTCAAGGATGCCTACAGGTAGACTACCAGCATTGGGATTTGAACCACCACTACACCTCTCCTGCCCACTATAATCAAGATGGTCTTTATGGATAAAAAAAACCCAAAGCTATAGCATCTAACATTCAGAACCTGACCAGACAGTCCGTGGCTGATAATGGACGATGTCACTCATCCCTCACCTTCACCAGGGGCACTCGGTTGCCATCAGGGCCTGGAACAGGGATGTAGACCAGGGGTTGCCTGATGGTGGGTCGCTGGCCCCCCTGGGGCCCGGCATTGGGTGCGTTGAAGCCGTTATTGGGCCCCAGGTTCTGGTACTCTGTGTAGATGTGCTGGCCCTGCTGGCCCGGCTGAATCTCGCCACCCGTGCCTGAGAACTGGACGTGGTTGGCGTTGAACCTGATGGGAAAAAAGACCAGAATAGAGAACCCTTTATGATAGCATAGAGGTGGAGGAGGGGGAATAGTGGGAAATGGTGTTCAACCTAGTTGGTAATAATAATAGAATGTTGTTAAGAATAGTTAAAAGTCATGTTGTTAGGACTAGATAACTAGTTGTTAACTAGTAGAAATAATGAATAGGTAACAGCTAGTCTAACTATAGTTAGTAATAATAATCCAAAAGGGCATTGAACTTAGTTAACAATAAGATTAATTAGTAGTAATAAGAATAGTTCATAGTAATAATAATGATTAGTAGTAATAGTCCCAAACGGCATTAAATCTAGCGACATTAAAGCAATATTAAAACCTAGTTAACAATAACACTAGTTAGTAGTAATAATAATTAGTAACCTAGTAATAATCCAGAATGACATTAAACAGTGAACAGTAAGACTAGTTAGTACATAATAGTAGTAATAACCCGTAATAACCAGGTTCTTACGTCTTGTCAGGTCTGTGGGGCCCTGGTTGGGGCGGTTCTAGGATCAGAACTGGGCTGGGCTCTGACCAGAGAAGAGACGACAGGTAAACGGGTTACAGTTAGAAGAGGAAAGAATATGGATATGATCTAGCGTGCCATCGTCAAATCTACATAATTGTACAATTACAATGTGTGGCCAGTAGGTGGCAGCATCGTTTTTAAACAGCAGGAATAAATATTTAAGGAACATGTTTTTGTTTTGTTTTTTCATAAAAGTTGCCTCTTTGATTTTATTTGAGTGTTTTTTTGCTTGTGTAAACCGGCAGAGCTTAATTTTTTTATTCAAAAGCACTAAAAAGCAGCTGTGCCTGATTCTCTATCCAGACCCGGGACATCACCAGGGCCCCGTTCCTCATACGTGGTTCAACTAAGTAAAGCTTTATTATCCAGCTTAAAGTAACCAAATGATTGAAGTCAGGCTATCTCGGTTCCTCCCCCGGCCATCAAGAGAAACAGGGCTTGAGGCCCTGGTGCTGGCATACAAGATCATGAAGTATGGTTTGCAGGCATAACCCCTGTCTTGCTATAAAAATAATTATATGTTCTAGAACAATAACATTTTTGAGGAAAATGATGTCACAGGTACCTGCACATTAATGCTGTGAAAGCCTTTTCAATTCACAAAATCTGCCTCGTTTGGGCCAGACGGCGATTTGATGCTGTGCTAATGACGTTGGGAAAATGCATAATAATGTGGTAGGCTCCGTAATAAAAGATAGTGATAGGAAACCATTTTCATTAAATTGTCAAATATTGAATAGCCTAACTCAATTACCTGCAATTCCATAAAAGCCCTCTTTGATTGCATTTATCCTCGGCTACAGAAACTAGCTCTAGGGACGTGGAACGTCACCTCTCTGACGGGGAAGGAGCCCGAGCTGGTGCGCGAGGTCGAGAGGTTCCGACTAGACATAGTCGGACTCGCCTCGACGCACAGTGTGGGCTCCGGAACCAGCCCCCTCGAGAGGGGTTGGACTCTCTTCCACTCTGGAGTTGCCCCTTTGTGGAGTCCTTAGAGGGGGTGCTGGAAAGCGCCCCCCATGGGGACTCCCTCGTTCTGCTGGGGGACTTCAATGCCCATGTGGGCAACTACAGTGAGACCTGGAGCGGTGTGATTGGGAGGAACGCCCCCCCCGATCTGAACCCGAATGGTGTTTTGTTATTGGACGTCTGTGCTCGGCACGGACTGTCCATAACAAACACCATGTTCAGACATAAGGGTGTGCATATGTGCCCTTGGCACCAGGACACCCTAGGCCGCAGTTCGATGATCGACTTTGTGGTCGTGTCGTCGGACTTGCGGCCGCATTTCTTGGACACTCGGGTGAAGAGAGGGGCGGAGCTGTCAACCGATCACCACCTGGTGGTGAGCTGGCTCCGATGGTGGGGGAAGAAGCCGGCCAGACCTGGCAGACCTAAACGTATTGTGAGGGTCTGCTGGGAACGTCTGCCGGAATCCCCTGTCAGAAGGAGCTTCAACTCCCACCTCCGGGAGAGCTTCAATCATGTCCCGGGGGAGGCGGGGGACATTGAGTCCGAGTGGACCATGTTCCGTGCCTCCATTGTCTCGGCGGCTGACCGGAGCTGTGGCCGAAAGGTGGTCGGTGCCTGTCGCGGCGGCAATCCCCAAACCCGTTGGTGGACACCAGCGGTGAGGGATGCCGTCAGGCTGAAGAAGG
>OMKN01018896.1:0-11957 GCA_900302345.1 Melanonus zugmayeri
GTGGGACTTTTTGCAAAATAAAATCGATTCTACACAAGTCTAAAGGGCCGATCACACCGAGACGCGTCGCTACAGGCGCGGCCGCATGAAAAACGCCGGCAAAGCGCGTCGGCAAAAACCGCGTGGCGCTGCGTGCGCTACCGGGTGATCAGCGATTAACGGGGAAAAGATGGATTCGAGCAAACGTCGAGCCCCTGCCGTTGCTTTATTATTAGATGAGGAGGAAAAACAACAAAATAAAAAGCGGAGAGTTATTTAAAAAAAAAGCAGTATGGGGAATACAATCTCTTCCGTGAGCTCTGTCTGGATGACTGCGCTTCCAGCAGTACTTCTGGCTGAGCAGGGCTCAGTTTGAGCTCTGAGTTCCATTGCTATTCGTTTGCGCGCCTGAAAAACACGACGCGCGGCTCAGGCGAGGAGCGCAAGTCAGGCCCCAAACAATGGTTTTGCTGGCGACGCGTTTCTAGCGACATGTGTCGGTGTGATCGGCACACAGAACAACACAGAAGCCATTAAAGAAGGAGTGCGAGTCAGGTCATATTTCTCTTTGTTTTTGCACTTAATTCTCCCTTTTTGATTTGTCAAGATTGGTCTAAGGTTGGTAGGGTTAATGATTCAGATGTGGATGTTAAGGATGGCAGTCTTCTTGTAATGTAGCCTATACTGCTCATATTTTTCTGTTAATTACATTTAATTCTTCCTTTTTGACATTTGCTGCTAATATATCATTACAATGTCCTGATTTTGGGAGAAAAATGTTTGTTTATGTTGCTATGCTATATGGATGGAATAAAATTGCAGATCTGTTGGATAGTGACATTTTGATGTGGAGTCAGTGAGACATGAATAGAGATAGCATGTTGTGATGAAGTATTACAAATCTGAACATCATTGTGTTTGCGTCTCATCAGACGTCTTCCTCGAAGAATCTTTCAACAAAGACCCTAGCGAACTGCAGCTTATCGTTTGAAATGCATCTTTGGAACGGTACATTCTCTCTCTCTCATGTGCTTTGACTTTTGGGTCCTTTCTTCCCCTACCCTCCTCATTTATGCCAGCTTTTCTTCATGGGCCGTGATCCCAACCTGCTACTCCCACTGCGAACACAGGTCCCCGAACACTATGTGTGGGGGTCTTTAGATCTCTTCCGTTTTTGATGTGCTCCACCCGAGGTAGGAGTGCAGGTTGAGTGCCAGGGAACACTCTTGACAGAGCACTAATTTCCACTCCTCCTTCACTGCCGTCTCCTCCTGTGATTAATTTGCGAGTCCAAAACAGTAACTTCCTTCCACATTAATTTCCCTACATAACGTGACACGTGCCCCCCCCCCACACACTGTAGTTGGCAGGAGCGAAGGTCCGACAATGGCGTGACTGCTGAAAGTCTTTCCTGTAATAAATCATTAGCCATTAGAGGATTTGTGTGTCCTAAATGACTCAAACAAATGAACTTGTCTACTTTAATAAGACGTTCCATCACACGGATATGCTCTTTATGAAAGAAGAGGGCATTAAAACAAAGGGATATATTTGGAAAGCGAGGGGTTTTAAGGGGGCTTCACTTTACTCCATTCTAAGGTCAACATGCTTTGTTCTTTAGTCACCATGAAGTGACATTTGACTGTTTAGCTCATTTCCACAATCACAATGAAAAAATGTCTGAAAAAAGAACAAAAATCTTGTTTTTGTTATTTACTTTATGTACTAGGGTTTTTCCTGCATAGATTCATTTTTGCCACCCCCCAAAGAGGTTTTAGCCAGTGCCAAAGGAAAATCACCAACGCCAAAATGATAATTGAGAATAAAAACAGCAATTCAAATCCTCTCCAAATGTGTTTAATAGCAATTTATCAAATAACTGTTGAACAAGCAGAACATAAACTTAAATATGACGTCCTTGACTTCCAGGAGTCACCTCCCCTCTCATCCACAGCCGTTATATTTTACACATGCGGCGGCTGGCGCTGGATCAGCCAGCTAAGCTGCATTGTTTTGACTGGGCCTGAATGCTAAGCTGTGAAGCTAGCGTTACTGGGAGAGAGGACTTCCTGTGAATTCTCATGAAATAAAAGCTGTTTCTGGTGAAAATCTTAAAAACGCTTAATTACAACTGCAGCGTACTTTTTGCGTCCTGCCTCATGCACCCCTTGCCTAAACCAAACGTATATTTCCAGTACCATGGCCTCAGATCCATGGACGGATCCTTTTATCCAGTCAACAAAAAGAATGCAATGAAATGCTCTGAGGCAGGATGTGATCTCTGCAAATGACGTGGTCCTGAAATGGCCAAATTAACTTAATATATCAATCACCAATGATATCATGTTTCTCTTCCCCATCATATTAAACCCATTTTACTTGAAATACCTTGTTAATTAGATTGTAAAATATGCTCTTAACGCCATTTCACGTCATCTATTATGTTTGCGTCCCTTTAAGGATGAAAGGCATATGATCAGGCCGGGGACACATTTGTGGTGTGATAGAATGTAAAAAGATAGGGTATCCTAATTGGAAATACTTTCAGTGTAGACTACATGTAAAATATATTGGCTGGAATTATTAGATCTTTTATAGGTTTTCATGTAAACCAACATCGTCTTGCTTAGCCATTTCGGAAATATGCAGTTTCATTAGCATCTCCATGTTTTTCGAGATGTATGGAACCTGTTCGTCTGTATATAAATAACTATATATGTGTTATTTTATAGTATAGTATAGTTAGTATAGTAAATATAGAGATTATTTTTTAACAGGGTGGAAGTAAATATTACGCAGTATATAGAATACATAATATTTGAGTATGATTTTGGATGACTTAAACACCAATACAAGTAGGCTTGAGCGTATGTGCAAAATATGCAGAACCTTAAGGTACTGGACACCCAAATCCACCAAAACCTTCTAACTATGTAATTTAGGGTCTTATGTACATACTAGTAAGCACCTAAATAGTATTAGACATTAGTTTACATCCATGTCTGAAATATCATCATTTACGGTTTTTACTCGCTCCTGATGTTGGATTTGAATTGGGCAGGATTATTCTCATCACTTATTTCGTAATAAGTGACGAACCAATCACAACATCAAAACTATGAACCAATCATAGAAGAGACAAGATCCACGAATCAATCATAGAAAATGTCCGATGTTCCAACCCCTCCCACTTCCCCTCCCACCTCCCTGCTCACTCAATCTGCCTCTTTGCGTCTCAGCTCATTCTCTACGTAGCGATTATGATTTATTGTATTTGTTCCCATTATGGTGGTTTGTGCTTCCCTGGGTCACGTCTACCGCTGAGGATGACCTCATTCTTTAATTTTCCAACTGAGCCAGACTTTTTTTATTAATCTTTGTGCTGAAATGTACAGTGAGTTACAAAATGCTTTGCTATCTGGACGAACCGAGCCGAGCCACCTCAGGGTGCGTCTCGCCACGCGGTCAGGAGCCGCCTCCGTCCCCCTGGCAGCCGGTGGATGACGGTGTCTCCGTCACACTGTCCGCGTCTCCCGCCACATGTCGAGGTCTCTCTGTCGGTGGCGGGCGGGTGCAGGCGAGCGAGTGACGGCGGGACGCTTCTTCTCAAACCCCTGAGCGTTTCCCCGAGGCGAACACCGTGAGCCTTCCTCCCGGGAAGCCTCGCCAGACACCGTCAGGGCGCGTTGTCCACCGGCCTAGCGAGGCTCCCGGGAGGGAGGGGGCTCCTGGCCGTCGAGACGCGCCCTGAGGCGGCTCGGCGTGTTTTGAGGCTTCTGCCTCATCCTCTGATGAATCACACGGCTCAAACATATAGGTCGTTTGACATGGGCGGAGCCAGGGAGAAGGACCTGACACGCCCACACGGTCTTGGTGCCAACAGCACAATAAGCAGCTTTTTGATCTAGGTTTTCTAATTCTAAGTTTTTTTTCACTCCAATTTTTGTGGATGCATAATGAGACACCCAACTATCACATATGCATTTTTAATATTTCAAGCCAGTGTATTCATTAGGCTACTAGTAGGCATACAACGGATCGCCATCCACTGACCGAAAGACCACATCCAACAATTTAAATAGACTGACATTCATTCAGATTTGATTTGCTGTTTTGTCAATTAGTCTGCTTATGTGATCAGAATTGAGGTGATCTGTTAAATCATTTTGGCGGCCACCAAATACTTTTCTATGTAGAAGAAACCCTGTTCATCATACTGTTGAATGTGCACATTTTCTCTATTATTTTTGGGATTCCAGTAAACTTATTTTACATGACATCAAATAACTAACCAAAAAATGAACCCAGTGGAGATTTCCCCATGATCCTCACTCCTAAGGGAGGTGGAGCAACAAGATGGGGCCCTGGAGCGACATGACCACCTGATCCACAATCCACAAAAGGCTGCTGCACTCACCTCCTCCTAGACCTATCCTATCCTATCCCAGAATGCATATTGTACACGGGTTTTCAGGTGGACTGCTCGTATTTGGTGAAATTCAGAAATGATTCATTGTTAAGGACAAGTTGAGCAGAGTTCTCCGGGGGAAAGAAATGGTGCTCCAAAAGCCTCAAACCTCCCGACTCCATTACCTTGTCCAGAGGGATCACCACATGGAGGGAACAGAAATAAATAACCGTCCAGGGGCCGAGGGGAACCCCGAACATCGCTTTGTGCATGTGCATACCCCAAGCTAATAACAATGTGTGTGTGTGTGTGCGTGTGTCTGAGAGATCCTACGGCAACAAAAAAAATATAGAGATGAAGAAAGAAAGTACAGGAGAGCGAATAAGTGGCTGTGCATTGAAAAGCAGACAGCCAACAAAAGAAGAAGGGTACACTAGAGAAAATGACTAGAGGAAAAGGGTCAGTGGTTGAAAGTTAATGTTGAAGTGACGTCGCCCCGCTCATGCTTTCTCTCACTGTAGACTCCCAATTATATCTGAAGCCAAGGGCCTGGTGTGCACTGGCTCTGGCACAGCTTCACATATACGGCCCCCACAGCTCCAATCACAGTCCTATGATCCTGCCCCGATCCATCCTAATCCCCGCTTTCTATTTAGTGGGCTGTTCTATGAGGCAACAACCGTATGAGGAAACCGGTCCTGCAGTTTACTGTGAACTAATCCAACGGTTTTCATAGATGCACTAAAAAAAAAGTGGAGAAAAACGTAAAGCAAAAATAGTGTTGGCCAGAGGGCTTGCATAGCTTAAGTCTTGCAGCGGTACATTTCCATACAATTTTCTGTATTATTTCTTATTGTTTATGTGCTCACATGGAGTCATCATTTGGAAGAGAATGATGTTGAAATGAAAGAAAAATGAAAAGAATATACCATAAACAACATGTTCATTTCTTTGGTTTGGGTGAAATTATGTCATTATGACAAACAAATTGTATTTTCGAAATGCATTCAAGAGCTTCATTATACAACACAGGCTGCACAGCCACAAACAGACATGGCCAAAAAAGGAAAAGTCTATTAAAGCAATCCTCCTCTCTGCCATTAAACACTGAAGATCATTTTGATACAACTGCAGGGCCTGATAACCATCAGACGTAATTAAACTTATAATTGCAATGGCAAGGCAGAAACCTTCGCCATTCTTGCTGGGGCAAGAATGCACGCACAGACAAAATCACATTAATCTAAATTCATTTCTGGACTATATTTACATATGATGAGGACATAATGGGATTTAGTGCTGTCAGTGATCAGTGTCTGTGCTTCATGGGCCATGAGGTTTGTGTTCATGGGTACACAGCTCAGGTTGGTGATCAAATCAAATCTTTCATTTATTAGACTGCGCATGTTTGCTCCGTGACAATTTCCTCTACATGAGCGCTAAAGTACTTTTAGTCATCAATCTCATGAGGGTACATCCATTTCATGTGACATAATTCAGTAAACAGCAACTCAAAATTGAATTTAGTATGTGCACATATAAAGTTGGATGGATTGTAATTACCTTTTTTTTTGTGCCACAAAATCTAATTGTCCAGATGATATGTATACATTGAATGAGGAGCGTTTGTAGGACTTGAGGACATTCTGGGCTCAGCCCGGACCTCTGTAGGGGGGTCCGGGGGGATCGGCCCCCGAAAAACTATTCTGATAAACAAGCTCTATTTTTTTTGCTTTTTTATGCACTCTGGTGCCTTATTTACATTCAAAGTACAGATTAATTATGAATTGTGATGTTACAAATATTAGTAGTTGTTAGTAATTAGTATTAGTATTGAGTAGAAGCAGAATACTTAACTGCTATCATTAAACATTTATTGACATTGGCTACAGTACCAGACTAGAGAGAAACAGTTCATTATGTATTTATGTTAACATTAGTTTATTGGAATATTATATTTTCTCACACACACACACCCCACACTTTTCCCCCTTCTCACACATGTTTTTAAGTCACGAATCACCGTATCGCCGTGAATGCCCCTATATTGCAATACTTACAGTAAATGACATCACTCCACTCCACTCCCATACAGTCCAGGACTTACGATCAAATATCAGGCCCACACCACCACCATCGCTTCACTGTTTAGTTGACTGAGGCAACAGTAATACCACAGACGACAAGAAGTCATACTCAAGTGCAACTTTCGTTACATGTTAGCTGAGCATTTAACACAATGTATGCCGACCAGATGCAGGGACGGACATTATAGTTTAGGTAAAAGTATTTGCGAAACAATAGCCTTACTGTCAGGGTTATAGGCTGCTGTTTATGTAGCCTTCCCCCTGAAAATAAATGGCTTATTCCCTTTATTCTTATTCTTTATATTCTCTTATTCTCTCTCTCGAATCCCTACCTGATGAATATCAATGCATTCAGATTAGTATTACACGTTGATTTACTTACTTATCGTCAATGGAAGTGAATATTTTTCTCAATTGACTACAGCCAAACAACTTCATATAGCCTGAGATCCAAACTCTTGTACTACACTTGCCAGGGTAGCTTTAACAGAAAGACTAGTGGTGTATGAAGATGAAGGAGGACGTGCCATATTCTACTTTTTACCACAAATCTTAAATGTTTGCACATGAATTTCTTGCTCCGTTTATTTTCCTTAATTGTATGACTCTAATCTAATTCACTGTGGTCAATGTCATGGCGTGATGCATATGAATGCATACAAAGTTCAGATGACAACATATTAGATGTTGATTGAGATCATTTTGAAATGTAGGTGATTCTTTTTATTTAAATCAGTACAGTGAAACAACTAACTGAATGCTTTAAAAAGAGAGGCAGACAAAAGAGGAAGAACATTTACATTTTGGCCCCTGCACTTCTGAAATTATTCTGGCGCCTCTGACACACACACACACACACACAATTTTCAAATCCAGTTTATGCAGTCCCTGTAAGCGGTGCTCTCTCTCTCTCATGCTCATGCGTGGGCCCCTGGGCTAACGTGGCTAGAAGTCAATTCCGGCGGTGGCTGCTGTTCTGTGGTTAACAATCGGTCCGACGAACACGGCTGGTCGGACACATGAAATGTTTTACTTTTCACATCAAAAGTAAACTTAGGTCCTATGTGAAGCTGGCGAAAAATGACAGCCAAGCTCCATTTGACTATAAACAGGCCAAAGCATATAATAATATGCTAATTCCCAAATGAACAAATGTTATTGTCTGTTGCAATCGTGTTGTAATCCAAATGTGCCAAATGTCTTCATGTCTTCTTTTGCAGTGACTTCAATTCAGATGCCTTGGCTTGAGTAAGTTAGCATTTTCACAACTACATCAATCGCATATTAGCCTATGTTTTGACAAGTTTTTATAATTTCAGACACAATTATTATTGAAGATATTTTTTAAGTTGAGGCATAATCTGCCGTGATCACTATTGGTAGCTGGTGAAGAGATAAAATCCATGTACCCTGTGAATTATATCTTAAATCTTCAATAATTAATATTGTTAGTTGCTGTCAAGTTATTTCTGCTCCTCCTCCGTTCTGTGGTTAAACTTCATAGCTCGGTACCCCTAGAACAAGACTATTTGTCCCTTTTCTGGGGTTTAGGATGTCCCATACATTGTGTATTATTTGTTTTCTCAGTTATCTGATGGATGTGGAAATGACTATTCATGTTCAACAAGAAGCTGTGGACAATCTCATGGATGGATGGCCAGCACACTTTGAAGTTGAAGAGGTACACAAGCTTTATTCACAACTTCTGTACTGCAATCTCATGATCTTGCCTTGAGGCAAAGGTCATCATTATAATTACATCTATAGAGATGCTTCCCCTTCATTCACCTTTGGTGAATGTGGCCTTGGCCGGGAGGAGTTGATGTCGTCAGACGGTGTCCAACATTCATCGGGTGTTTCGACCCTGAACCCCAACACCCTCCTGTTGGCGGGTCAGCAGTGGTGGCCAAATCACTGCCCATCTCCTCCTTCTGGCTTCCAGCTTAGCTCCTCTCTCCTGCTCCAGGAGACATTTATCCACCTATTAATTGTGCACTGCTTCTCATTTCTTAGATCAATGCAGAGTTCCACGCGAGGAGTGCGGTGAACTGACAAGAGAAGACCAAGCTCCTGCCAGTAGAAAGGGTATGTACAGGTGCGTTGTACATTCCTGCTCACACTGACCTATTTTCTCCCAGGGTTTCCCATTAATGTATTAGACTGTGGCGGCCCGCCACACTAAAAGCAGCAATCAATATCCACCGAACCGAACACAAGCCCTATACATCCATGGCGTCTGTGCCAACTGTTAAGCAAAGCTTATGGCGCTGTAATTTTAGTTTGATGTTCGATATTGCATTACTCGAGTATGTAGGGACCATCGGCAAGTGCAAGTAGCAGAATTTCAAACTGCAATCACTTTTTAATTACTGAAAGAAAAACCATTGTTCAATCCATCTATTGTTTCCTGAGAAACTGTCTTTAACATTTAACAGTTAATAAATGACTTAATAATAATAAACAAAAATAACCTTTAACTTTACATTGAAACACTAGTTAGTAGGCCTACTGAGTGTAGTCTTGTTATAGATGTTTTTCACAAATATGGTAATATTAGGCCTATTGGTTAAAAAAAAATCCCATGAAAATGGTTTTGGTTCAAATAAATTTTGTAGGACAAATGTAGTTAGTAAGGTTGATACTGATGGGCTTACATTTATCATCATAAATTCCCCCCTAGAGGGTTTGGAGTCCATCAACCACAGTCTCTAAGCATTCTGTGGGAAACCCTACCACGTACTCTGGTGTACCCCCACTCTCGCTCATATTCACTATCGTCTCCCTCTCCTGTGACCTCACCCATTCTCGCAGACCCACTCTCAAAATCTAATTTAACACCCTCTTCTGGAAATGTCATATGACGTCCGGAGCTATATTGGGCATTCACACACTAAAAAACACACTCACTGTGTGAATAGGTATACCGAACAAGTCATATTCATTATTGTTGCTGTTTTCATGCAGGCCCCTGATGCCGCTGAGGAACATCGCTCTGAAATGTCATAACATGGGTGAAGGATCAGTTTCAGGCATTCTCATAACAGTTTCTGGTAAGGCATGATTACTGTACAAGTGTTGTAATGCTAGTTGAGACCATTTATTTGACGATAAAGTGTTGAATAGACTGATGAAACTTGTACAAATGAGCTAGCCTTGTGAGATCATCCTGATCTTGCGAGTTTACATGTCAGTTTCTCACTGAAGATCGGTCTGGCCTCGTTCCCATTGAAACATTTCCAAAACCCCAAAAGGGGACGGACCAATCAGTGCCAGTGGAGGGAGGTTTAGTTCATAACGAAGCAAAGAGCACAGCACCGCAGTCTTGTTAAAACAGAAATGTGCACTGAAGGCTTTTTTCAGAAAAATGTTTTGCTTTACTTCCAACCAATTCGACAAGAGCATAACTTTCTTTATCTGATTGGCTGGAGTTTCTGATCAATGCTAGGCTGCGTCCATATGTGGAAATCAATTACTGCCCCGCCAGTAATGTACTAAAACTCCCTCCGCCTAGTGCTGATTGGTATGTCCACTTTTTGGGTTTTCAAAGTCTGTTTCAATTGGAGAGAGACCAGACTGATCTTCAAATGAGCTGAATCAATTTCAGATTGCAGGTGTCTGAAAAGAGGAGAAGAGGTTAACCATGCTAATGGTTAATGGTGTTGCCATTCTCCTGGGGCTCATTGCCATTGTCAATATGCAGTATCCTAATGAACTAAAGCTTTATAACACTCCACTGTACAGTAGAGCTTAGTTGCTTAGGCGTGTCGTGTTTGTGTCCCCGAGCACACGGGCATTGGTGAAGGGTCCCATCACAGAACTGTCCTACCAGTCACTTGTTTACAGTGTATTAGCCTCATTATTTGATTAAAAAATATTAAAATGTGGGAAAAAAGGTGACCTAAGGTGTCGATGAGAACACTTGTTTTTTTTTTATGCTGATGTACTGTAAAGTTTCATGTTTGTAATAAACCAGTGAATCGATATCAATGTGTCATGAGGATTATTGATTACATTTACAGTGTTTGGATTAGATAAAAGTAATCATTTTTATTTTGTTTGGTTTATTAAATGAGTAAAAAGTGGCTTAATAAAATCTATAGCTTTTGAATTGGATAAAACAAATAATTTCAATGTAGTTTGGTTTATTAAAGGAGTAAAACAGTTTCCATGAAAGCTATGTATAGTCAGATTTTTTTTAAAGTCAATATTTGACTTTACCACTGCTAATTCCAGACGAACACACATGAATATGCACATTTGCCTGGCTAACAATTAACATTGGCACCAATATGACCGTCCCCTGTATAGATATATTTAAATATTCTATAACTGTACCTACTACTATAACTACTGCCATAAGGGCGTACGATAGCCAAGGTCAATGGCAAGACTGCATTAGACAAAGCTTTGAAAAAAAGAAAATGTTATTCCATGCATTAAAAAAACTGAGGTGAAGTGTTACCCTAGTTTCCGAGGCGCCTCTGCAGGCAGTGATAATTAAAAGAATATAACCACACAAGAGCCAAAGTCATGCTGAAGCCCCTGCTGGTCAACTGCTAGTCCCCCCCATATGGATGGTGTTACAACCCATTAATAGATTGATAGATGGATAGTATTTTATAGTTAGTATAGTTGTATGATGATGGCTGGGTTTGTATTAGGTGAGAAATGGCGTGTGGTGAAGGGATTGGCGTGTTGAAGGTCAGGGTAAAGATCAGCGCAATGCTACCGAGACTCCCAGTCGCCCCGGACGACAGCCGAGGCAACAGCCAGCAACAGAAAAAAATGCAAGGGAAAAAAATGAAAAAAAACACAGCCCACACAATGCCAAACGTCCATAAACAATATGACGCAAGCTTGCATGGTTTTCTTTGGATTTCCGGCACCGGAGCTGGCGAATTATGTGTTATTTGTGTGGGGTTTTTTTATCGAACCTTTTTGCAAGCCCCAACTATGGAGCAGGCATCCTCTAACCCAGACCATGTTGAAGGGGTGATGAAACCTGAGACAGCTGCTTAGAATGGTGTAACATCACGCAAAGGCGCGTCAAGAAGACAGACGCAAACAAGACAGACCGACAGACAGCGAGGGGAAAAGAACCGCAAACTGAAAAAACAACACAAAAGAGACTCAGCTGGACCTTTGGTTTTACAAGACTTTATAAACATTGTATTGAGCACAATATGTGTTAAAAAAGTTAGCGTTTGGAAAGGATCAAGACACTCAAACTGTTGAAACAATTTAACAATTACCTTTCTGTTTTGTTTGCTTTTGCATCTGTTCATCTCGTCTGCCTTTAAAACCCGGCGCTCTCCTGCACAGGTGCTCCTGAGCCAGCTGTTGCATTTGAAATGACTCATTGTCCCTGAGAATTGGGGCTGAAGTGCTTGCATACAATATGGGACGGGAATGTGGCTTGTTTTTTTAAATAGTCCATGCAATATGCACTATGGTTGGCAAATGGCAGAGCAGAAACTAGCCAA
>OMKN01018926.1:9348-22304 GCA_900302345.1 Melanonus zugmayeri
AAGCAAAGACAGCAACACACGGGCGAAGATTAACGCAAAAGATATATAGAAGATATACTTAACATAGAATATATATAGAAGATAACAAGATGTATAGATATATACTTAATATATTAGATATATAGAAGATATACTTAACATATTAGATATATAGAAGATATACTTAATAGAATATATATAGAAGATAACAATAAGATGTATAGATATACTTCATATATTAGATTTATAGAAGATACATCTCTGTCGGTACAGTAAGGACGTCCATAGAACAAGTTTTCAAAGGTCACACAAAGTGCCAAGTGCTATTACGTGCTATTAAGTGCCAAGACGTACTACATACAATGATTAAGTGCAGAACATAAGTGCAAAGGTTTTGGGTCTGTAATCACATGTGATGTGATTACAGACCCAAGGGTCCTAGTGTATAGAGAGAATAGAAGAGGTCCTAGTACTGAGCCTTGAGGGACACCTGTGTCGAGAAGACAAGGTTTCGACAAGGAACCGTTCCATGTGAGGAACGGAGGGAGGAGAACATAGAGAATAGTTTCCTGGGGTTAGAAGCGGAGGAATTGATCTTGGTCAGGTAGAAGGCAGATTTGGCTGATGATATAGCAGTGGTGAAGTCTGAGAGGAGGTGAAGGTAGTTAGTCAGATCATCAGCACCGTTCGACCTCCTCCATTTTCTCTCAGCTGCCCGTAACTCTGATCTACAAGCCCGCAGATAAGGTTGATTGTTTATTTAATTTAATGCGCGTATATCCCCGCTAGCGATTGTTGGCGGGGGGAGGGGATAATTTCCCACGGCACACCTGACGATCACCTGACTGGTTGAAAATCACTGCCGTAGATAGTCACATTCTACGCAATTCTCCCGTCAAGTGTCTTTTTTATAAATCGGTACATTTGCGTAGGAGTGGCGTACGCATTCTTTTTGGCGTATGTGAGTTTTATAAATGAGGTCCCTGGTGTGTGTGAGAGAGAGAGAGAGAGAGACATTTAATTCGCCTTACCTCTTTTTTTCTCGCACATTTTTCTTCGCAAAAGTAGGCATTTGCGACCGCTCCAAGTTAAAGGTTCAAACTTTCAAACTTGGGACAAAAAAGTGCGATAGTTTCCCCGAGATTACCTTATCACAGTTCATCGAATGACAATTGCTGGCTAACAAAGACCCGCACAGAATATGCACGCCAGAGTAGTCGAGATTAAAACTATTTATGGAGGCACTGATATAAAGTACATAATGTGCTCCTAGAGGATGACTGTGGTCCCGTCGAAGCGCATCGCTCCCACCTGAACGAAACAAGTAAACAAACAGTATCACGTTCATTTCCGGTTGCGGATATTGCAACTTGCAATTCCTTCAGAGTAAAAGTCCCCGTGAACAAACGGGTCGTAGTAGAAAACAATGCGACGCCACGTGACAAAAGAAACCATTTATTTTTTTCTTCCAACAATGCATTCCATTGTCATCACAAGGAAAATAAATCTGTATAAAAATCACGGCAATGCAAGTAAATGCCTGGAAATATTTTGTAAAATTAATACTATTAAATTCATTTTGATATAACGTTTTAATATTACAATTAGTCATTAGTGCAGCATAGTTAAATAATAGATATCTAAATCTAAACAAGCAAAAAAAACAAATACATGATCACAGCGAATAGGCGTTTAAAGCATCAAAGCAATAACTGACTCCAATAAATTATTCTAGGTAGCAACAAAAACACTGGTTTGATATTTGTACAACTCAAACAGCACTGTTAATGTATTAGGAGGTGCTTAATCTTTGTGAGAGGATAAATTGCAAAGCGGGATTCTCTTATCTGACGAATACAAAGGTTGGACCTATACATGGAAAATGACAGGTTCACGCTATTTGGGTTCAATGTGCCAAAAGGCTATCTCTGAATAACTTGTGTGCTGCAAGAATTTTGTCGTTTTGTTGAAAATTCAAGAAATTATTTTTTCATTCATATAATTGTGTCGTACAGAATTGCACATATGCAAAGCAATGAACGAGTTTGCACTCATTTGATTTGCTCATTCTCTGGATTTTTTGGGGGATATTTTCTGATATACATTCTGATATGTTAAGATACTTCAAATGTTTCACTTACTCAAGCATTACCACGGTACATTATATTAATGTTTTTTCAGAAGCTTCACTTATTCATGCTTGTTTGTTGAACAAGGGAGTTGTCATGGTGGATAAACTTTCAGTGATGAATGGATTGTCAGTCACGGTCATGTCATTATAGAAACCAGACATAGATACTTGGTACTGAAACTTGTGTGCGTGTACCCATTACCTAAGCAGTGGTATTATTCACCTCCTTCCCCACCCCCCTCTCCCCCATGTCCAGAGAGACTACGAGGTCAGCGATGTACAGCGCACTCAGGCGAGGTTAAACACACTGAAGACGAACGGCACCACGCACACGCAGCAGAAGCCCACCACACTATAGACAATGTAGCGGTACGGCAGCTCCACCCTCATGTGTTGCCTGGCGTGCCGCACGTCCCCCGCGGGCATCCCGAACACCCGGCACAGCGCCGGGATCGTCACCGCCTTCATGACCATCCGGGAGACCAGGAGCACCACCACGCCCAGGACGAAGCGCGCCAGGCAGCGCACCAGCGGGCCAACCCCCATGGCGGGCACCGCCAGGGGCAGTGCGGACAGCGGCGGGTCGGTCAGGAGCCCCAGCTGATGGTTGACATGGGTACCCAGCGCAACGCCCACGCCGGTGCCCAGGGCCTGGGCCGTGTCCCCGCGCGATGTGCTCCAGGAGTCCAGGGAGAAGGCCAGCAGGCCCATGCCCACATGGGACAGCACAATGGCGAGCGGCGCCGAGGGGTGCGTCGCGTAGAAGCCGTCGATGGCGTCCAGCATCGGCTGCAGGGTGGCCAGGATGAGGAGGCTGTATAGAAAGCCGGTGATCACTTCCTGCGAAGAGGGAAAATGCTGGTGTTAAAGGGAGTGGGGGGGGTGTACGTTGTGGGTTGTTGTTGTTGTTGTTCCTGGTTCCATTTAATCATTTAGCAGACGCTTCTATGCAAAGTGATTGGATATCCGATGGTGATATCATATACATCACGTCATTAAGGAGCAGGAAGGTGGTTAGGGCTTTTGGCTCAGGGATTTCTACAGGTTAGATCGTGGACTTTGGGGATCGAAACCAGAACACCCTAGCCACGGGGCTATCCTGGTTTTCGATTCATTCTTCTATTTGGGATGTTGATGCAGCCTATTTACTGGTTAAAATACAACAGTTGTATACAAGAAATCTTAGCTGTCATTCCATGGAGTTTAATCATACTCGACTAACTCGATCAACATGACATAAAGCTGAGGCCATTTCAAAATCTTATCTAGAGAATGGGATTGATTTACTGCTCGAGGAGAACTCACTGACCACATTTTCATGTTTTATGAAAATAAGGAGAAAAAATGGCAAGATAAGAGATAAGAATGAGATAAGAGCGCTTGGAATGTCTTTCGAGAGATATGACGGTGCTCATATTTGTGCCGACGTTGGGTGAGTTGTGTCAAAAGTGCCATCAGTGCAGCAAAATGTTTAGCTGGTAATGTAGTTTTAGATGGGGATGACATAGTAGCAAGATGCATTGTGAGGTTTGTCAACAAAAGGAATCATGTAGGCAGACAAATGTAAGATGACCCAACATATAAAAGCTATCCAAACTGCTTGCCATCCATATTTCATATCTATACACTCTAGCAATGCAATACAAATACTTTTGTTCACCTACTGTTTTCATACTAGTAAATAACTTTTGTAACCAAGTAAGCATTTTTTTGGTAAAATAAAAATAAAAATAAAAATAAAAAATTGAAAAATATTTTTTTAAATGCCTCTTACCGCCGCTAGAGGGCAGTGGTGACAGTTCAAGTTCATATTTAGTAATCAATGTGTTGATAGACACATGCTTACCAGTACAGAATGCATCCCCATGTAGACTCTGCTCACACAGACGAGGAGACTCCAGCCGAGAGCCACGGACAGGCCAAAGCTGAACGAATACTGAGATACAGAGACACACGCTTAGTTGGTCTAATGCACAATAAGACAGCTATTGAGTAGCTAAAGCACAATAACACAGCTAATAAGTAGCTAATAATGTACAATAACACAGCTATTGAGTAGCTAATAAGTAGAGTAGCCCCTTCTGATAGGCCTTTACATTTTGTTCTGCATGATTTTTATATACACTTTCATAAGGTGTTTTTTTTCTCAGTCATAGTACAGGTGATCTGGGGTGAATTGCTGTGTACAGAGCCATATACAATAATAGGCCTACATGACTGACTTCTACTGATCTGTAGATGTTCTTGTACAATCTGAGCTTGAAATCATGCACACATGCTTCCTCTTTCTCTGCAAGCTGTTTTTGGGCAAATGCACATTCACACTTATACAAGACTCTAAATGCAGAAGTCTTGCCAGTTGTGCTGCAGCAGCAGTAGCGACTATGCAAAGATCATCTGACACAGACAGGCTTAATGAATGAGAATGAATGAATTAAGTGATGAGTCGTCTGCTTCCTTACCTCCCAACGTCCATACGACAGCAGGAACAGAGAGAAGGGGATAGCCGTCCCCGTCATGGCGTGCGTGGACGGCATGCTGTACTCAGAGTTGTAAAACACCTCCACCTTCACCACGGGTGGGGATGCCGGCCGTGACCAGCGCACCACATCTTTGGTGGACTGTCCGATGAACAGATTCCAGGCCCACACAATGATAAGCCTGCGACTGACGAGGGCGTCGATGTTCCAGAAGACGAACGGGAAGAAGACGATGAAGAACATCTCGTTTCCGAGCTCGGTTCCGAACGTGAACAGGTAGAACAGAAACGGGTTTTCGACGATGAACTCGTGGCCCACATCCCCGGTCAGGGAGTTCTTACGGAGCGGTTTGGCGGCTCTCGCGATATCTGATATATCGCCGCCGCTGTCCTGCTGCTTCTCGCCCCCGGCGGCTCCCATTGATCTCAGCACCGCTGACCCGTTCCCCGCGGCGTCTCTCGACTTGTTTTCCCTCGTATCCAAGTCCGGGGATGAGTTTCTTTGCCCGGGATATTCCCGTTCCCCATCACTCGCAAAGGGCTTCTCCGAGAAGGTCCCTTTAACGCCACATACCTTTTGAAACGTTGCAACGAGGCGCGGGTCTTGTAGGTAATTGCATAGGCGAATAAACGTCGCAACGAAGGCCATGTCTTAAGTAAAATAAATTAATTAAATATATAAAATGTATATTTATATAAAACGTATAGACCAGTCTACGTCGACATACAGTCCGACCCCATAATCATCTGTGAAATGCTGCACTGTTACTCCCCTCAAAGCCCAACAAAATGAAAGTAGGGCTGCACCACTAGATCACTAGTTACTGCTCATCCGGATCTCAGAGCAGATAGAACAGGCCATCATGCACAGACACAACATCACAATAAGACATTACGTTAAGCAGATGAAGAGATGTTCGGGGAAGCCATCAAGGTCTTTCCGTGCAGAGCGCAGCGCTGTGCTGTCGGTTCGTTCAGATGTGGGACTTTTAAATGCGCCGGACTATCTCTCTGTGTGCAGATGGATCACCCACTTCCAAAGTTCAGAGAAGTTAATCATTGATATGCAAATGAGCACCGAACCTTAACTGCGTCAAACGGTCCTTCCTCTTCTCTCTCTTCCTTTCCGTCTTCTTCTGCTTCTTCTTCTTCTTTTCGTTTTCCTTGGCTCACTAGACACCGCGCAATGTGTTATTGCCACCTACTGGCGACCAAGAGAATGCACATTTCTCACTTAGTTGTAGAGAGAAAAATAAAATACATACAAATAGCACAGAATATAGAAAGAAAAATAAAGATACTATAATATATTAGTTATATGCCCCAACTAAAGAAGACACTTTATATTCTGGTATCCAGCTTTGTTTTCCTCAAGCACTGAAAGACACTTTTGTATACTTGCTCTCGTTGATTTTGTCCCAGGAGAGATTTTGTGGAAAATGTGACAACCCCACTTTCTCCTAATGCCTTAAACACGTCTTTCCCGATCTCCTGCAATTAAATGACACATGTTTCTGATTCCCCACATAGCCTACTTCACACACACCATCCAGATGTTGCATGGTGCCTTTATCGCCCCCTAACGGATCGAGTGTGAATGACACCAAAGGGAATCAGATATAAAACGCATGCAAAAATAAATGCATAATAATAACCAACTTTAGGCTACGAACTTTATCTTCTACGACGACGGAACTCGTCTCTTCTGTTGCATCCGCCACCCTGTCTGTTATTATCATTCAAAATTGTCTTTCGTGTTAAAAACAAAGTCAGAATGTTGCTCATCTCGTGTTCACTAGTCTCTCATCTCATCTACTACACATTTAATATGCCTACACATAATAATACACATTTGGGCGCACTTGCAAAAAATAAATAAAACTAATAATAATAATAATAATAATTTCATCATTCTCAGAGAACAAAACATCAGTTGGCGCATTTGAGGTTAATTAACAAATGTGTATTTATCAGTAGGCACTACATGTGTCACATGGGTGAATGTGAGAGATGAATGTTCACATTTCTCAATGCTCTCTTTATGTGCCGCTGGGCTGGTGAACGTAAATTGACCAATCGAAGCGTGTTCTGAGTGCACGCAAGTCCCAGTTCATCACACTCTGATCACACCGCTGAGGGAGATGTTATTATAAGGCGACCACAGTCGTGCAACAACGTCGTCAAAAATAAATCAAAATGCACGGAGGAAAGCGAGGATTGGTTGCACCTCAGAACACTTTTTTGGAAAATATCGTCCGGCGCTCCAGTGGTAAGTTAGTCTAATTTAGTAGGTGGGTGTAGCCTATCTATTTCAAATAATGACATCTTAAATGTCTTCACTTCGCATTCAGTAACGTGCAAGTTCAACGGTCTATGCTATAAGGAACACTTGCAACCCTTAAAACAACTTATTGAACTTGTTTACACCAACTGTGGGTTCATTTATTGTTCCCGAATCGGCTTATATCATTCACATCTAACGGTTTTATTCTATGTTTATATTTTCATTTCCAGTGCCAATGATTTAATATTTCTGTGGACGCGATACAATCCTATGCGGTGAAGCGTCCTATATATAGACTGGGATGCGACAATATCTAAGGAGCGCTTGTGAAGACTATAGCCTATATTAACGTTGTTCAAGCGGCTACAAAATGATTTACTACTCGCATAAAGATACGCCTGAAAGGGGACTGTGTTTTGCAAGTCAATCATTTGTGATTTCAGCAAATTAAGCCTTTAAAGATGAGGACTTATGAATATTAATGCGAGATCTGCAGAAATATTGTACAAGCCAAAATCCGCTCTGTCAGAGGGTTAGGAGGGTTGAACGGCGTAGGCCTACTTTGCATTTGAAGAAACCGTCCATAAAGATTATTGCAGCAATGTTTCACACTATTAAACCTGTTTTATAGACCGGACAATTCATCAACACCTAGCACCTAACTTCAACTTATTTCCCCTTTTTCCCCCTCATTGTTTATTAGACTTCCAGCTAATGCAATATTCAAGGTGGGATAAGACATACATTATTTTAAAACCTTGGGTATGTATTCACCCTTTGGATCACAGATTCCAGCTGCAAATTTGTAAATAATAATTTAAGGGCAACATGAGGATGTCATCAAACTCAAAGCAAAGCAAGTTAATTAAAAAACAAACTGACAACATTTGGACAGTTAAGCAAAGCATAGCATATGTTATCATATCATTTTTTTGTTTGAGTAATCAATTAAAATAAGTGTATGTGTGCTTTTTTGTGTGGTAATTTTTGGTTGTTGTTTATGTTCGTAATGTTTTTGTTTTCAGAAACAAGCTTCCTGTTAGGGAACGCACAGATCCTCGACTGGCCAGTTGTGTACAGCAACGATGGCTTCTGCAAGCTGTCTGGCTACCACAGAGCAGAGGTGATGCACAAGAGCAGCACCTGCAAGTAAGGAGGACACAATGTCATGTAGTAGGCCTAGCATACTGCATCAGAGAGACAGAGAGACAGAGAGAGAGAGAGAGAGACATTGTGCATATATACCAGATCAGAGAGAGAGACATCAGGAACACATAGTGTGCATAGTGAGCTACGATGTGTGGGGTACACATACACAGTGATGCGTTAACACGGTGTTCATAACATAGGTAGTGCTTGTGAGATAACTTTAACACTTTCACATCTTATGTAATGTAAAAATGAAATAAGGCTCTACCTTTTTTTTACACGTTGCTTGTTTTTGCTTGATAGTCTGACAGTCTTTTCATTAAATGATATTTCTCACAGCAATAAAAATGATGAGGTATTTCATCTCAATACAAACCAGCCAAGAGAATACACAGAAATAGAAGCAGATCTTTACAGTCTGTGTAAATGTCAGCTATAAAGCACATACAACTGACAATGGCAGCAATTTGCTGAAAACAAATCACACTAATGAGACATGGACTTCTTCATCCACTTTGCGTGTTGCCTGTTTGTAAAATATCAGTCCTTCATCATATGTATGTACCCGCTTATGTCTCCACCCTCCTCTTCCTCTCTTTCAACGCACACAGCTTCATGTATGGAGAGCTGACCGACAGAAGGACCATAGACAAAATCAGACAGACCTTCGATAGCTATGAGTCCAGCTTCGTAGAAGTCCTTCTGTATGCAAAGAACAGTGAGTAGCCCACTGCTGTTAAAGGCCCTTATTTTAATGTATTTAATTTATTTCACCAGGTGTGGTGTTGATTAGACGTATGATCGATAGATCAACCTGCCGGCCTACCCCCCAGTGGACTGTAGCAACTGGTAGCTGATCTAGCTATCATACATCTGATGCTACTATATGGTTTTGAAATGGCGTATAATGGCTACATCAACACCACACCTGATGGTTTTAATGTCCGCAACTTTTATGTCATGAAATATTTCATCACAACAATTTCACATCATTATCGATATGCATTATAGCATATAGGATGACATGGTCTTTCATTTTCGCTTCCTTCCAGGGACTCCGATATGGCTGTACATGCAGGTGGCTCCCATCAGGAATGAGAACGACAAGGTGGTTCTGTTCCTCTGCAGCTTCAGAGACATAACTCTCTTCAAGCAGCCCATTGAGGATGAATCTACCAAAGGTGGATTGTTAGATGTTAGATGTTAGATGTAACTATGTTAGTTGTTAGATGGTCCCGACCATCCATCCATCCATCCCATCGATATCGTTGTTTTCACCATAGGGTTAGGGTTTAATGTTAATGTTTTCACCATATCCAATATCCTTTATAATGTACTATTCAATATCTCCCCCCCCCCCCTTTTTCATATCTATGTAGATTTTTATTTTTTTGTAGTTCTTATACATTTTTGGGGGGATTATTTGACTTGTCTTGTAATTCCCACTTTTCCAATCTGGGCTTAATACATTTTTTCTTATCTTATCTTAATTTATCTTATCATATAAAAAATCACAATCATAATTACATACCAAATTCATAATGATTGTGATCATTTATTTATTAATTATCGATTACATCTTCACACCAATTACGCATGAAGACCCCATAGACTCTTCCATAGGGATACTGTGTGGTGGGTGGTCAAGATGCAGCCACTTGGTCCTGCCATGTAATATGTACTAAACTGCCCAGGTGTTGTGTGTGTGGATCACTGAACACTATTCTCTATATGGGTCTACACGACACAGTATCATGTCCCCTCGGGGGGGAATCGTGTTGCGCTGCTACTAAAGTCTTGCATGTCAAGCACCGCACAACGCTAACCCAGGTCACACACAGTAGTGGGGTCGGTACGATGAGAGCCACAGAACAACGTTGTAAAGACAGTGATGTGCTCTGCTCAGTCATAAGCGCAGATGGTCGGATGTTTAGCGCAGGAAAAAGAGTCGCCTGCTAGAGCACAGCAATGGATGGTTTTTATCTGGTTGGGAAGAGCAAAATGGAATGGGATTCAAGAGAGATAGTCTTAAAAAACAAAAACATTGTGTCATACAATGTGGCCCATGACGCCCTTTGAGACTAACTGTGATTAAGGGCTACACAAATAAAATTGACTTCACTTGTGACATTTTCTGGTTGTCGAGGGGTATTTCATGGCAAATGTTTTGATTTAAATATAAGGTGACAAATTTGAAGAGGACATGTTGTCCTTGGTGTCTTCTAGCAGGATGGACCAAGATTGCTAGGTTGACACGGGCGTTAACCAACAACCGCAACATTGTACAACAGTCAACTCCAGTGGGCAATCCAGAGAGCAAGACCTCTAGACTGGCGGAGGTGAGCGGTTTCCATGTGTAAGAAATGTCACTTGATTTGAAATTCGGAACGTGTGGATTCAGCCACTCACCCTGCATATATACCTGAAATTCTGCATTCAAGCGTAATGTAAAAATACTTGAATATTTTGCCACCATAACTTATAACTCATAAATTCATGATGTGAATACGTTTTTGTGGCAGTTTGTGCAACATCACAAATGGACATTTTAATTGTGTGTCTCTTCAAAAACCATTGAAAAAAGAAAGAAAGAAATTCGTATTATTGATGATTCACAATAATGTGACCACACCATAACCATACCTTTGACTTTTTTCCCACCAATATTGAAAAAAACTATTTTGGGATTTGCCTCAATCAATCCAAAAACCGAAAGGCCCTGCAGCTCGGCTCAGACATCCTCCCCCAGTACAAGCAGGAGGCCCCCAAGACCCCCCCGCACATCATCCTGCACTACTGCACCTTCAAGACCACCTGGGACTGGGTGATCCTCATCCTCACGTTCTACACCGCCATCATGGTGCCCTACAACGTGTCCTTCAAGCACAAGCAGCCGAGCAGCCACCTGGCGTGGCTGGTGGTGGACAGCGTGGTGGACGTCATCTTCCTTGTGGACATCGTGCTCAACTTCCACACCACGTTCGTGGGCCCCGCCGGCGAGGTCATCTCCGACGCGCGGCTTATCCGCATGAACTACCTGAAGACCTGGTTCGTCATCGACCTGCTGTCGTGTCTGCCCTATGACATCATCAACGCCTTCGAGCACGGCGAGGAGGTGAAGTTATAGGGCACGGGGTCAGTTGTTATTATGGCGAAGAGGTAATCTTAGGGCACAAGGTCAGTTGTTATGATGAAGAGGTAATGCTAGGTAATGTTTTTGTTGTTGTTATTGTGTTGTGAACACTGCACATTGAGACCAGATGCCTATACTACGAAGCAGGATTTGGGGTTAGCAAGGTAACTTCAGGTTTAACCCTGCAGGGTTTTCAGTATCACAACGGTGGTTCACTTTTTACCGGGGTACATCACCATGGTAACTTGCACACATAACACCAAGCACACATAACCTGCTCCGGACCAGGTTATGTTCGAGATAACAGATCAACACGTATAAAAACACTGCCTACTGACCAATCAATTCTCTTGGAAAATGGCATCACCAGAAGATCCTGTGGACCTTGCTCCACAACAGTGAGAGGGTCTCTTATGAAGGCAAGAGACCGACAAAACCCTTTGGCTTCCCCTGACGAGTAGGCCTATCTATATGAAATATATAGATTCTCAGCGTAGGGATTGGCTTATCTTTGTCAGCTTCTTAAGCCGTATGTTGCCAGTGCGACATGTCGAAGTTTGAATGATGTTTAATGTTTAAATTATGTTTTTATATTTGTTCTTTATTTGCTCCTAAGACCATTTACTGCTGGAGTTGCAGCTGAAAGAATAAGGCTAAAATGGTCTTATTCTTATTGTCTTATAAGAATACTACATACATTAATTTAATGGAATACACAATTGTAATTATAGTCAGATCTACTCGTGCCTTAATGATGGGGGAGTAATATTGATAAGCCTATTAACTTACGCATTCACAGTCGGCACATTTTTTGCCAACTTTCCTTCCTGCCTTTGGCAGCAGCAACTGTGTTGCTTTTAGCCTGGATTATATTTTTTAATTATTCAGATGGGCGGTTGCCCATCTTGGGTAAAATATGCGGCGGTTATATGGTGCAAACACTGCCCCTTTTACCTGAACATGCTAATAGCTAGATTAGGAAAACTTGGGTTGACTTAACGAGTTGCTAACCACCGTCATGACGCCGCTTATGTGTGATTGCGGTTGTTAGGCTTTTAGTGAAGCCAGCTAACGAAAAGAATCCTGGTATGTTGAACTTGCTTCGTAGTATAGGCCCCCAGTGGATCAAAATGATCTCTAGGGTAAAATAAATACTATAATATCAAAATGGAATAAAATGTGAATAAAAATGATGAATAATGATGTGAGAACAGGAGAGCTTGTTTCCAGGCTAATGCAAGTGGATGAATCTGTGCTCTACAGGGTACTTTAGAAAAGGTCAATGTTCCAGATAATAACTATTCTTGGGCCTTCTTGAGCAGTGAAATATAGTTTTTGCAATCTTGCAAATATTCCACTACCTGCTGATGAGCTCTACTGCGGGGGTGTCGTTTTGAAAGTGCCTTCGACATCGTAGCATGTAGCTCCTCGTGTAAAAGTGCATCTGTATTCATTTTTCCATGTTGCTGTATTTCAGCAGGAATACATGAACGCGAACGCCTCCACAACCAGTCACTTCCACAGGAACAGCACACGGGCCGAGGACTCTGTACTACCTGTAAGAAAATAATGTGTTCAAGTGACACAATAATGTGTTTTAATAGTAATTCCAGGGCTGATTTGAACAGTTCTACTGGACATGCTTAGTTAGGAGCAGAGGCTCATAAGACATAAATGTTAGAATTACTTAAGAAAAAATATTTGACATACAGGGATGAATCTATTTACACACTAGAAATATATATTTTTAGCATCTGCATGAGTAAATTCAATCTTTCACCCCTCTCCCCAACACCTCCAC
>OMKN01018948.1:4903-16680 GCA_900302345.1 Melanonus zugmayeri
ACATTAACATCATATTGTCAACATATAAACCTTAATGAATAGTGTTGAGCAGGGCCCAAGGAGATGTGGCCTGTGACAAGATCAGTGACTTTGATTTCACTATTTTCATGCTTTTACACTTATGCTGTATAAACCAACACAGTCTCACCCCTATTCGTCACATACTGCCGTTTGGTCAGTCCCCCCCTGACGTCCATAAGCGACGTTGAGGGTACCCCCTTCACGTCGCGAGGCAGACGTCGTCGGTTAGTGCTGCACTCCTGCAAGACGAGAGGTCTGAACATGCGACTGGATTCAACCAATGAGAGCGCGTAGACGAAATCGAAACCTAACTCTCGGTGCGGACGGGAAAGACTCAATCAAGAAATAGACTCTCAGGGAGTTCATCATTGTACAATAAACACTACAATAACTCTACACTAACACTATACATAGAAGAAGGGTTAGGGTTAGGGTTTGGGTTAGGGTTAGTTAGGGTTATGGTTAGGGTTAGGGTTAGGGTTAGGGTTATGGTTAGGGTTATGGTTAGGGTTAGGGTTATGGTTAGGGTTAGGGTTAGGGTTATGGTTATGGTTAGGGTTATGGTTAGGGTTAGGGTAAGGTATTTTGACATATTTTATTTTAACCCGCTACGTTGTCACGCGACGAAAAGGGGGTACCCTCAACGTCGCTTATGGACGTCAGGGGTGAATGACCAAACGGCAGTATGTGACGAATAGGGGTGAGACTGGGTTGTATAAACAGATGTGTGTTAACTTCTATATTGCTTAGCAACAATGTCAAGCATAGTACTTGAAGAACACCACACACACACCGGATGGAGCATGAAATGTATGCGTTTTTCTCTCCTCTGCACTCATAAACTCTCGCTCTGAAACTCTATGAACTAAACCACAATGGAAAAAGTATGAACACTGTCTCGCACTGTTTGGGCCTTATTGTAAGCCTGGGGAAAGAAAAAGACAAATGTTCAGAAAAGAAAATCATGTTGTATGTTCATCAGGTGCCATTTTGAGGCTGCAAAAAAAAGCTTTCTCATCAGGCGCCATTTTGAGGCCGTAAGAATGGGTTCAAGAAGAGAGTAAACTAGATCATTATACTGTTTAAAGGTGTCATTGCATCGTTTTGTCATCAATTTTGCGTGGTCTCTAGTATTAAGGAATGCCATCTGAGCCGGTTTTGGTGAAGAAAATGCTCCCGTGCACCTGTTTCAGGCTGTTCTAGTTAGACGAATGATGTGGGCGGAATGAACGACCCGTTTTCGGCCTCACTTATATCCACTTGGTAAAATCCACCAACCAATAGTAAACCAATGGTACATTTTTATTATGTATTTGGAATCTACTGATATATTTCAACAGCATTTGGCTGGTGGCTGGTGCTAATTTCCATCTCTGGCTTGTGCCCATTTCATACATGCTTAGATGCTAACGTGGATAATATGATAGGGTGACCAAACGTCCTCTTTTGCCCGGATATGTCCACTTTTCACGTCCTGTCCACATATTCTGTTTTCATCGTTATTAACGGGACCACACCTCCCCCGTCAACAAATACAATCGCCGACAGAGTCCTCGCGCCAGCCCCCCCCGGTCAACAAATACAATCGCGGACATTTTCTTTCATTGGCTAATGCATGCGATGGGGGTAGAAGTCCATTTTCACGTGAAACATGCATAATGCAACTAGGAGTGACCTATCCTATCTCAAAAGGAGCTCAATTTATGAAAAAACGACGCAATGACACCTTTAAATACTGTTTTAATGACGGTGCAAAATGGAGTCTGTAGGAAATGTATGCTTTTAAGAAGATATAACAAATAATGTTGTGCATAGTGCGCTTGAATAACATTGGCAGGAAACAGGCGTTGAGCATCTGCTCTTAAGAGACATCGTGCACCTTTTTTGCAGGGCTAGCCTGCTGATTTGCAAATGGGAATGGGCTGATAATGATGTCATAAGATAGGAAAGGTATTACGTGACAAACAACAAAACAACAAAAAACAACTCTGGGCTCTTTTTCCACTTTTGGCGTGAGCTACGGTCGGTTTGCTGCAGCCCTCCCCCGGCAACAGGGTTTTGATTTCTTTTTAAGTGTTGTAACTTTGTGTATTTGAGTATCGAGTCCTGACTTCTGACTGGTAAGACCTATTTTCCTCTACCTAGAGGGTAGATCTCGGCAGACTAGCAAATGTAAAAGTAGATCTTGGTTAAAGGTTAGGCGCCCCTGGTGTAGGGCCTAGGCTGGGGTTTTTGTCACCCCCCACTACCCTTACCAAAGCCAGCTACTGATCTGGCCAATGATAAACCGGTGCTGGTAACTGAGAGGCCGGCAGTGGGAAATTCTATTCATCGGCTATTTGTTTGACCAAGGTGGTAACTCAAATGCGTCTAACCTAGCAACCCACTGGATCAGCTACTGGCTGGTCATTAGCTTCCGAGGCTGGTAAAACTAGCACACAGAGGCAAGCAACCCACTGGATCGGCTACTGGCTTGATTGGTAACTAGCACGCCGAGGCTAGCAACCCGTTGGATCAGCTACTGGCTTGGCTGGTCATTTTCTGGTTATGAAATAACCTCAATTATATATTTTATTACACACCACGTATTTCAAACATGTGGAACAATGAGCTACATTTTTGTTTGGAATCCCTCAGCTGCCCAGTTTTGGTGACCGTAAAGTAGTAGTATGTTTTTTTTTACATTTATATAATAAAGTCTAAAAAACATCAGATTTGAGTCTTTTTTGTTTCAGCCAACCATAACACTACGAAAATTACTTTTCCTGAAACCATACTATTGAGCAGTTGGAAAACTTGAAACTTTAGGTTGACTTAATGACTTACTGACCACATTTCAATGTGGGTAGTATATGCAAATGAACAATGTTTCTATGTACCTTTCTTCCATGTTGCCTGCACCCAGATCTCCCCGCTACATTTGTCTACCAGATGACGTCATCTTACCCCATCTTACCCCATCTTACCCCAACTCCGTCATGAACTCTGTTAAATGACAGAGTTGGGATAAGATTTTGCATCTGCGCTGAGCTTCACCCCAGAGACACAGAGAGCATCGGAAACAACTGCAGGCGTTTTTCACACTGTGGATAGATAGAGATAAGGTTGAAAAGCGGCAAATTTGGATTAATGCAAACTTGATTTGAAAGCGATCAAATTATTAAATACATCTGACTTAAATAAATTGTTAATCTAACTTGTTAACTTGATTTGAAAAAACTCAATTGCACACCAACTGAAGTAATTCAATTAAGTCCAACTATTCTCTTTTTACAGTATACAGCACCTGTATACAGCACCTGTAAAGCGTGTGTTAGGGAGGCAGGATAGTGCTGTGTTTGACTCCCAGCCTAAAGGTTCTGGGTACAATAAAATAAAATAATGGTGGCATTTGCAATACAGAATATTGCATTAATATATACACAATAAATATACATAATAAATAACATGACTGGTATATGATCTAATAGCACTACTCAATCCCTCAGTACGAGGGATTGATGCCATTCTAACTAGTAGAGATTGAACACATGTAAACCACAGGATCTTAGAGGTTGTACTTTCGAAGCCCAACTGCATATTGTATAGTATAGTTTGTATAGTATATTTTTTAGATATAGAAAGAGGAAAGAGTGAAGTGCAGGAGGATAACTAAGTAAATAGTGAATGAAATATTGATTATGGTGGTGATGATGATGATGATGTCGACAGTTAGCAAAATTGACTTAAAACAACAGGTTTTATTTGCAATTAGCATGAGCGCAACCAACACGCACTATAAACCATTTAGTCATTTAGTGACATCTAGTGATGAGAGGTATGAATTACAACTTAACTTACCACTTCATTTAATAATCATAGATCATAGATTTGGGGCAACACTCCATAAAATTGAGAATTGTATAGAATACGGTAAATTACTTAATTAGTCTACTAATTTGAGTGCATGCCTTTTCAAGACGGATTAACCAGATAATAAAACATGAATTTAATGAAACACATGAGAATATAGTGTATAATAATGATATTATGGATATGGTGACTCTTCAGTCACCATATCATCAGTGAAGAATACACATCATAAGGGTTTCATATTGCTGTTTTACGTGTTCCTATTTTTTAAAATGTAAGCTACTTATATATTTACATAAATATTTCATGCAGAAAAGCACTTGTGTGACACACATCCTTCATCATCATCATCATCAGCAGCAGCAGCAGCAGCATCAGCATCATCCGCAGACCATATCTTCCTGTGTGCAGTGGAGTGGTGTGTCCCTTTAAATTCCACGTCATTTACGCAGCTGCTTCAACGCACTCGTATCTCGGCAGCGCGTCACCCGTCCTCCACCCAGGCGCGTCAGTGAGGATCACCGCTCTAGCGGAGTCCTTGCCGATGAAAGTCAAATAAACAAAAAAGAGCAGCAATGTCATTATTGTAAAGAGACTGCAATTGAAGGGGTGCAGGTAAGCATTGTCGGGCGCAGTTTCTTAATAAATTAAGGCTTTTAGCATTGCTGTTGTTTGCCGCAGCATCATAGCAATAGCTGAAATTGCAAGGATTTGTGTAGGGCATATGAAGGACTGGGAACGCATGTATGAATGGAATAGAACAGATGTCCTGAATGAGGAATAGGTGCCAAAGACTTGGCTGGTTATCTGGTGGTTTTCTTACTGTTCATCATTCGCAGCACATTTGCTTCCCGCTACCTCTGTTTATTTAGCTGGAGACACGATGCACAGCGAGCAGATGTTTGCCTGCCTTGTCATCTAGTTTGTGTAGATGTATTACCTTTATTAGCATAACAAGAAAAAACAACAACATTGTTTATTGTGTAGCGGATATGTTTTGCATGCGTATATGCGCCAGAGTAGGCTACCTAATCATTAAAATCGTTGAACAAATTGAAGGACAGTGTGTACCAATATTATTGTTGGCCGAACGAAATCTTGTTCTAATGTTGGAGCAAAGTCGTGACAGGATTCCTGCTCTGTTTGACCTTGCATTACCCTTATTTGCTTTAGGCAACAGAATCAAAGCTTATTTCGTTGTACGGTGTCTCCCATCGTGGGATCTAGATACTGCGATAATCACATTATATTGCCATGTGATTTAAATCTCTAGGCTCGATAAAATGTTGGTGCCTTGCTGCTAAATAGCCTGATTGCGATGTTTTGATCTGTTCATCGTGCCAATATAAAAACCTAGCAAACTCCTCGTTTAACACAAAGGCAGCAAGCCAGAACATACAGATTCAATTTAAGCTTTAAACCTTATCACATTCCTTCTTTATTTGTAGGCCTAGGCTATATTGACTTACACCAACTACCACTAATTACAATAGGCCTATACCAACATACTGGACAAAAGTACGGGCATTGAAGGATACATGTATGAAACATGTATCCTTCAATGCCCTTATTAATTATCAACCTAATGGCTGTGCACTAATCATTCTTTCATAACCTCTATTTAAACGCAAAATTATGGCATAGAGGCAATATTGTCAATGCAATAATGAAAAGAGCAACATAGAAACACCTTGATAAAGACAGAGTTTGAGGAGGTGGTGTTTATTTTCTGGTATAGGATGGTATGCTTCAGATGTGTGTTTTTCAGCATGGCCATCTTGTCAATAGCAGGCAGGCCTGCTCCACAGCCCCCCTCAGCCAATGACAGCTCTGCATCAGTTCATGTTCCACAGAAGTGAATGACTGGTCACCATGGTGACCGGCTCACTCTGTGGTGGCTCTCATTCCTCTTCTGACTTTTGTTGCTTCATCAAATATAACACATGCTGTCATTTTGGTTTTATTCTTCTGAGCTGCTCAGAGACAATGGCTTGTAAAAGATAGTAGATCAATATTGTATTTTGCATACATAGTGTATGTACATAAATATAGCACAGACATTGTTGAATTCCAGTCTGTCTTTTATTAGTATTAGAAGCATAGTGCAAACCTGGCCACCTTTCCATTCTGTGTATGTGTGTGTTATTTACATTATCAGGGCCCTGTTTGAAGTAGCTAACTCAAGCAATCGCCTCCCTGGGCGGGGAATCCCTGTCGGGATTTTTTATTTCAGAACAGCTGATTTCAATCTCAAGGAACGAGTTCACTCAATCTTGGATAGGTTGAGCCTGAAAAATACGTGTTCATGACAGGTTTTAAAATCCATCATCTATTGCACCCTGAAAATGTGATCGATCAGGGAATTCCCAAGATGTTTTTGCTATTTCAGTGCTTTTATTGGTTGAAGCCCAGGCACTACGTCACCATGGAAAGGCTGGCTCTGTGAGACTAGTTGAAGCCATCTAGCATTCGCCAGACACAGTGATAAAAATAACAAAACGTGTATTAGACTATAATAGTATATATATATTTTTTTTTTTTAAGGTGAAGCTGTTTAAACTTTACTATACAGCTTACTTTAGTGAAATACTTTGAACATGCATCAATTCGCATCACAAAACAAAATGTTAATAAAGTGTATTAATCTTTTTTGGTTTAATCTCTGGTGGTTTTCTACTGCAAGCCACTGCGGTGTGCGTCAAAAATGCTATAGACCCCATGCCAAAAACCAAAAAGCACTCGCCACTGCCGTAGGCCTACCGCTAGACTATGCGGCTCGACGTGCAGTGTGCAAGGAACGGTCTGCGCTCCGATGTCCACCACAGGTCCGACAAAGGGACAAGCCATTATGTCATCGTTCAGAAGTGTCACATAAATCACTACACTCATAGTTTAGGTGTGGGTGAACACACTTTTACTAAGTGTGTAAGCATATAAATCGCCTATTACTTCAGTTTAGACACGTCACGTTAAGTTGAGCGGTTTGAGTCGAATGCCATGGGAATTGAAGCTAAATTTACAGATACATCAACATTGTATTTTAACTACCTGAAAGTGAATATTTGTAGTTTCTTCCCATTACTGTGTTGTCAGTGTACGTCAGTTAATCCAAATGCATATCATTTTCATCTAGGGTGACCACATTTTCAAACCCCCAACGGTTTGGGTGTTTGACCCTCAAGTGTACTGCAATTTTTCGTTTGCTGGGGCGCAATCAAAACATAGGAATTGTATCTCGTGCCCACGAATTAATCACAATGTGGGAACGAATTAATCAAAACATGGGAACGATTTGTATCTTGTGCGCATACAATAGCATTTTGAGCGTTTTTCAAGCGTAAAACGTGGCCTCAATATATACATTTTTTTCTATGGCCACTCTGGGGCGCTCTGGGTACTCTTTAGCCCGACTTGACGTTGACAAAAAGTGCATGATAGCCCATGATTGACCATAATAAATAATACCACATCACAGTGAGTTATTTACCAATTTTAAATTACTATGTGTCTGGCTAATTGGAAACTAACTCCTTGTGAGCTATTTTCAGCTACTGGCCTGATTAAGCACTGGGCCACTTTGATTAAAGGGCTGCACTAAAGCTTCTCTAAAAATGAGCATAGTGTTACTATTCCTTAAACTAGCTTTTATATGTAGAAAACAAATTAGGATTAAGGATGCTGTCAGGCCTTTTTCCAGACCTGACAGCATTAGCAATGGTCACCTCTCATTGAAGTGCCAAGTTTCATTTCATATTTTGGTAAAATCAAATACCTTCATAATGATATTGCATATGGACTTTTACCTTCATAGATGTAACTGTACCACCATTTCTCTCTCTCTAATTTTTTGTATGTTTTATGTTTCTTGGATGCCCCCCTTCATCGCTTTCCTCTCCAATTCTCCCTGTTTCTCTACTCAATAATCCCAAAGTACTTATAATTGTCCACTGACATTGAGATTGTGGACAAGTATAAATACCTTAGGACTGTTATTGACCATAGTGTTTTGAGGCCAACACTGACACCATTTGAAAGAAGGTGCAGCAGCAGTTATATTTCTTATGCAAAATGAGAGGATTTAACGTCAATAATGTTATGATCCTTTTTACAAGGCTTTTTTGTATTGTGTATTTTGTATGGCCTGTTCTGTTTGTATGGCCTGGTTTGGAAACATGACTCTTTTTAATAGAAATCGACTAGGTAGACTGGTGAAAGTGGCCTTGTAAGATCATTGGGGTGGGACAGGACCAGTTGAATGACTCTTGAATCTTTAAAGGTGTCATTGCATCGTTTTGTCATCAATTTTGCTGACAAAATTGTGGTCTCTAGTATTAATGAATGCCATCTGAGCCGGTTTTGGTGAAAAAAATGCTCCCGTGCGCCTGTTTCAGGCTGTTCTAGTTAGGCGAATGATGTGGGCGGAAAGAACGACCCATTTTCGGCCCTTACTCATGAATATTCATCACGTTTAAATGATTTGCCTCTGATTGGCTAACAGCACTGCCTGTCACAGTGATGTTAGCCAATCAGAGGCGAATATTGCGTCTAGATCAGGGGTGCCCACACTTTTTCCGCTTGCGAGCTACTTTTAAAATGACAAGTCGAAGTGATCTACTTACATTGAAAATGCTGGCGCGTATATCCCTGCTCGCGGTTGTTGACGGGGCGTCTGGCGCCTACATCCCTACTCGCGATTGGTGAACGTAAGAGCCACATGAAACCAGGCAAAGAGCTCGGGATCGACCGTGCGACCGGTCGATCGCGATCGACATATTGGGCACCCCTGGTCTAGATTCTCCAGTGCGTTATCAAGACTAACCTGGCACTGTTCTGTCGACTGTACCGTGCTACGACCTCATGCACAAAATGTCTTCGGAGATATAGCCACTTGTACTCGCACTTATATCCACTTGGTCAAATCCACCAACCACACAATAGTAAACCAACAGTACATTTTTATTATGTATTTGGAATCTACCAGCCACTAATATATTTCAACAGCATTTGGCTGGTGACTGGTGCTAATTTCCATCTCTGGCTTGTGCCCATTTCATACATGCTTAGATGCTAACGTGGATAATATGATAGGGTGACCAAACGTCCTCTTTTGCCTGGACATGTCCACTTTTCACGTCCTGTCCGGGTTTTTTTTTCTAAATTCATGACAATGTCCGGTTTTCATCGTTTTTAACGGGACCATACAATCGCCAACAGAGTCCTCGCTCCAGCATCTTTGAGTAAACTTCGAGCATCTTTTAAGTATCTCGAGGCCGGGCAAAGTGTCCTCTTTTTTAGAAATGAAAATATGGCCACCCTATAATATGAACATGTTATTTTGTAACAGAAAGGTTAATTTTTTTAACTTACAGACTGGGAGCTGGTGTTTGATCGTTGTGATGGTACAGATCCAGGTCTTAATAACAACCTCACAGCAAAACCACTAATGTAGGCACCGAAGTTGGAAAAGTCACTGTGGTCAAAATGATCAGAACACAGATACATTCGCGTAGTACTTTGATGGTGCTATCTGACTGCTGGCAGCAGATTTCCTGCGGGCGGGCTCAAGCCAAAGTAGGCGGGCGCAAGCCAAAGTAGGCGAGTCCATGAATACTGATTCACATTCTGATGTCTGATGACACTGTTCGGCTTTCTCGTTTATCCCTCTATTTTCTTTCATTGGCTAATGCATGTGATGGGGGTAGAAGAACATTTTCACGTGAAACATGCATAATGCAACTAGGAGTGACCTATCATATTTCAAAAGGAGCGCAATTTATGAAAAAACGATACAATGACACCTTTAAGGTAATATATTATTAATACATTTGTGTAAAAATAGCCTCTAACCATTTTAAATAAAGCTCAAGGACACGTAACATGCTGATGTAGTACTACACAGCATTTACATTCACCTGCTGTGTGTGTGTGTGTAATGGCTCATGCTGCTCCCCAAGCTGGCAAGACACACACACACACACACACACACACACACAGTTAAACTCAATGTAAATGTGGGAAGGATTGCAATAATTAGCAAATTATTATGATGCTAAAATGTGTGCGCATGTGTGTGTGTGTGTGTGTGTGTGTGTGTGTAGCCAGGTGCTACGACTTTACTCCCATTCTGTCTCCGTTCTGTCTCCCATTCTGTCTGTGATTAATGGAGCTAACTTTTTTCCCAGTCTCTCTCTACGTTTCTGTTGGTGTGTGTGTGTGTCTCCCTGTCCGTCCGTCCGCGTGTGTTGGGATGCTGGGTATAAGTTTCCCTGACCAGAACATCAAATGTTCATCTCCATCTGATATCAGAGTAATAGTACATGCTGTACTAGCGGCAGATAGTACCTCTATATACATACAGGGGCAATACATGAACAATATGAAGCACCAGCGGATATTAGCATTAAAGTGGCAGTAATATAGGTGGGGTTTAAGGCTGGGATTAGCTTCAGGTAAAGAAGTAAAAGAGACAATCTTAAGGTGCGTTTGTGTGTGTGTGAAGAAGGAAGGATTATGGAATACAGCTGGGCTCTGATTACTGACTGGTCAACCTCAGATTAGACTCTCATACACAAATTTCTGCAGTATTTTCTGTGTGTGGGGGTGGGGTCCATCTGCCAGTTTAGCTCACATGACATATGTTCATGATTCACACACAGATCCCATGTGTTGCAGCATATTTAATCCAGAATGTGAGAGCAGGGGCTGGTTCAGGTACATTACAGTTCTGAGTTTACGTTTTAGTTATTTTTCTTGACTGATCTCAAATGAAACGATCAATAGCAACTTCCAGTTCCATGTCATAGACTCCTGATTAGGGATGGGACGATAGACGATAAAAGTAGGCTATAAGTAATCGCAATGTAAAATACTCATGATTATTACATTGTGGTGAAATTCCATTATTGGGATAATCATGAATCGGGATAATTGTGAGAATTGAGTGTGCTCTTGCCAGTCGCTAAAGTTCCCGTGATTACTTTTTTAAATTTATTTAACAATTGGACAGCATGTATCTCACATTCTTGCTCTACTGCCTCTAAATATCCTCTGCAATGGATACTGTAAATAAAGCTGAATGGCTGTTGGGGCCAACCTTCAATTAGATATTTACATGTTACGTTTTGTTTTAATGCATTAAAAACCTCCATCAAAATCTATCCCCACTATTTTATTGCTTTGGCTTTATAAATGCCCAAGAACAAGATTTATTTTCATAGCCATTTGCCAAAATGCTTCGTTTCCCTCAAAAAATGGAACCATGTCCAAAGTTTAGTCTTATACTATTTTTAGGAATAGGCTTAATAGACATTGGTATATATTGCTATAATAATTTATTTTATTTAGCTTTATTAGAAATACATCCAAATCAGCCGTTAATCATGTCTCATAAGTAACAGTAGCCTAGACATAATGGAGCCGTTTTCAGCCAACTTTAACTGTATGGTAGGTAGACCTACCTTAAATGCGCTATTCATTAGTTACACAATATCAGCCAAAAAGTTATTGTTGTTATCAGGCCTGGTGCCAGGATGGTGACTGAGGGGGCTGTTCAAATTTGCGAGGGGGCAATTTTTTTTCATAAAATAAAATTGATTTAACCATACAATAGCCTAGAAATCAAAATAAAAAAATACATTTCATAACATGGACATATTGTTGGATAATTACAGATCCAATTAAATATGATTCCCGATTGAACATATTTGTGGTATGTGTAAAACATATCTCCGTGTATTAATGATCCTACATCATGTTTTTTTGTTTGCACTCCCAGAGAACTCTTCATATGTAATACGTGAGAGATAGGCTAATGCAGGGGTCGGCAACCTTTTTGACTGGGAGAGCCATAAAAGCCAAATATTTCTAAATATATTTCATTGAGAGCCATTACTACGCCCGCGGTT
>OMKN01018952.1:15771-34904 GCA_900302345.1 Melanonus zugmayeri
ATGAAAAAACCCCCCCCCCCCCCCCATAAAAACGGGTACAAATAATCAAATTAAAATATCACACAAAAAAACATGTTCCCTGTGATGTACAAAATAATCATTTGAAATCCCTTTTTCTGGGTTGAAGTTCTAAGGAAGCAACTATTTACGCCCACAACCATGTGGTTCTCAAAAACAATGCTTGATGCTTCTTTGGACAGAAAATGACCTATGACTTGTATTTTTTAATTGCAATATAAACTGAAATGAAGAAGCGGGTGTACAGCCCCTTGAGGGTGGGTTGTTTGCATATATTGAGGTTCAATCAAGTTGTGTACACGCCCCAATGCAGATGGCAGACTTGGTTTAGCCCTCAGCTTGTACGAGTGACATGTTGTACAATCTGTAGATACCTTCTTAGAATCTTTGATGGCGTTCAGATGTCTAGTATTACAGGCTAACCCTATAGAGAATCAGCAAACGGCACATATGTATGTATTGTCACAATGCAAGGTCCTAATAGGTTTCATCACTCACTAACCAGTATTTAATAACGGGAAACACACGTATAGCCGATTGACTCGCAGACCAACCATGCAGACAGAGCCCTGCTGGAAGCGTCTCTGAATGACGACGCCAAGAACATTTCCCTCGTTCACCAAACCCACAGCAGAAATCAATCTAGATTGATGTTTGTTTGTTAAACAGAGAAATATGCTGTGGGGTTATGTCTAACTAAAGGGAGGATTGACAATTCCGGCCCAATCAATTTTAAATGGCCATATTAATATATTAATACTGATGCACAATTCCCTTCTACTGTATTGATTAAATAATTTAAAAAGATAAATTTAAAGTGACAATCAACACTATAAAGCAAGGGGAGAGGGGATTAGCAATCACAGTTTGCTGACAGGCAGACATATCCCCAAATGCCTCTTCCTCTTTACTCTTTTAATTCATTAATTGCATTAAGAAGCTTCTCCCATTTAGTAACTATGAGATCGTTGCATAAGTATACATTTGTGTGGCAGTAACCACGCGAACCAGTACGCCATCAATGGAATTATCTGACTCACTTATCTACAAATGAGCAAAATATTGTTCAAGCATGATTACAATAAAACAGAAAATATTATTTATATACATACAAAATACCACAATAAGAACAGTGTGCATAAACCTCAACGTTTGGCCTTGCTGCATTATGTAGAAGAGTTTCCTTTGGAAACTCCAGTTGACACTTCATAATAAATGCACTAATAAGAATGAACCAATACAATACACATGACATCAAGTGAAGAACGGCACATAAAGAAGAACTTAGATTAAGTTAAAACACCAACAGAGGGTCACCCATTCATTGAAATCAAACAAAACTCATTGTAACTGTAATCAGAGGTGCCACATTTTAAAACACTGGCGAGATCTACAACAGAAAAAAAAACACGTGTCCCTACCATTAGTTCTCTAGAAATTTGAAATAGCACCAGACAGCAGCAAATTAATATAAAATATCTTCGGGTTTTCTTTTACAACATAATATCCAATGACTGGATTGATGAAGGCTGTATGCTGGAATCAGATAGAGCTGGTTTGGATTAATCCAAGTCTCTTACATAGAGAAGACACCAGATAGAATCCACTTTACAATATGAGCAACTGCTGCTACACATAATATGTGCAAGGCTACTACAAAACTTCTAAAAATTCTAATAATTCTTCCATTTGTCCCGTGAAGCACAGAAACACACCTCACTTCAAGACATGACACGGCTGTGGTACTTCTGCTCACCCTGTGCCAAGAATACCACATCTTCCTTAAGGATTCTACTCAACACAAATCCAGTGGCAATATCAAATCATCTCACTCTTTGTTGGTATAAAAAAATAAAAATAAAATAAAAAATGACTTAATAGGGTAAAACAATGTAGGAGAGTGTGACACTGCCCGTGAGGCGTCTCTTCACCTTCACGTTCACAGTGCTTTATTGCACCATCTCTGACCAACGCCCTTCTGAGATAAGGACATGTACGCCTTTCTCATTTATTTTCTAATCCAATAGAAAACGGCTATAAATGAGATTGTGGGAAGTAAAAATGTTTTATCCCTCAGAAATGCATCAGAGATGTTTGATGGGGATAGATTTTTCTCCTTCGTAGATGAATGAATGGTAAAATCAAAAAACTATAAAAATAGGATATTTAAGTACATCGTTCAATAATTGATTGTTGAACATAAGGATTCATTTAAAATGGACTAAGGAGGCCACTATGGATTTAAAGGAACATTTCAAACAAATGAGGGTCATCGTAGCAATGTCCACAGACTGTTCCCAGGTCTCTGGACGGTAACCCCAGTAACAGGTTCTAGTGTGTGCGCATGTACTGCACGCATGTGTGTTATTCAGTGCCTCAGCAGACGCTGTAGTAAAGGTTTGAAGGTTTGACGTAGACGTGTAGCTGGCGACAATAGATGAACAATGAAAAACAGCATGTCAACAAAAAAAGTGCCGGTGGAATTGATGAAAATTAAAATAATATTAGATATATCCACGAGTGCTTTGTTAAAGTCCATCGGGCATGTATCTAAACACAACTCAAGCCTCGGGGCGTTAATGACACCGACATTCTCTGTGCCCTCCACTTGATCTCATACAATACTCTCATCCGCAGACTTCAATAGTTTGGTTGATACCAGGGAATGCTGGGTAGTGTGAGACCCCTTGGCGTCCGGGATGAGCAGTCGTACTTTCTGATTGGTTCTTCTCCATTCAGAGTAAAGCTGGCAGTGGTAGCGGAAGGACACCTGCCATGGACAGACACGGAGCAGAAAGACAGAGACAACTGAGTGACTTTCCTTCATTTGTTGAAGGTCTTTCAAGGTAAAAAAAAACAACCTAACAAGCACTACGTCCACTTCTGCCATTTAAATTGAAGCATGTGTACAAACAGCACAAGGTGACCCCCCCCTTTAAGCAGGACTGTTTGTAGTGTACGGCAGCAGAGAGGAGGAACCGTTCATATTAAATCGCCCACCTTTTCCTTAATTCTAATTCTTGTTGAAATCTGTTGCACAACTCATGAGTTTCCATACATCCGTTTGCTCAACAATGGATGCCAAGCAACAATAGGCTAATATAGCTCACTTCTCGTGTGGTTAGAAAGCCCGGAAACAAAACTTGTGCAAACAATCATGGTTGCATGGATGCGAACACACAACATCCCACAAGACCGATTCTAATCTTTATTTTGCCCGTTAATAGTTTTAACCAATTTAACCTATTTTATATTCTATTTTAGATTAGTGATTACAAGAGTGCATGTAACCAAACTACCTGATTCTTAAGGAGCTTTTTGTGGCTTTGTTTAAGATCCCATAGAGTGTAATGACGCAAGTTTTGTCAATACAGCGTCTTACTAGAGTCCAGAGGACGTAGATGGTGAAGAGGGCGATGGTGAGGGCGATGAGGCCCACGGCTTCCAGTCTGCTCTTCAGCTGGAGGTGGTCCTGAGCACCCCTCAGGCACAGCCAGCCTGAAATGGCCGCCAGGGGAGTGATAAAGAGGAAGCAGACCATGTCACAGAACAGGGTCCTCTTCTCGTTTCGAGGGCCCGGATCCCGCAGCCACTGTAGGAAAAACACAAAGGACGGAGCGGCTGAAGAAATGAGGATGTTTTCAAAATGGATGCTAAAGGAGACATAAATGGGGGCATAGAGCTGGGTTACCTCTGTGAGGGGTCGGGGCCGGCGCTCAATGGTGAACTCTGTGTGGCAGAGCTCACAGTAGCTGGTGTTGGAGGAGGACAGCCACCTTTCCAGGCAGCTCTTGTGCACTGCGCCCAGGGTGCCTGTGCAGTCACAGGGAGACAAGAGGCTCTCGCCACCGCCTCCCTCGTGACAGATCCGGCAGATGGGACCATCGCTGGGGGGGGGAGATCACAGGCATCAGAATCATTTACATTTCAATTCTGTAATACAATAGTTATGTTATTATAACTTAAGAAGCCTGAAATAGAACTAACATGTCCGGTAAGACATACAGACAACCACTGGTGTAAAAAGTTTGGATTTTATATTTCCTTCATGAATCGATTTCTTACCACACATGCACAGTCTGTCCTTTGCATGAACTCTGTTCACAACACGAGCCTTACCTTTGTGTGACCAGGGGTTTGAGGACGGTGGAGAGCAGCCGCCCATCTTTGGCTGTGACCTGCGTGACATACTGGGCCTGGCACCCATCCTCCTTTGACAGGGCGGTGTTGCTGGCGCAGTCGCACAGGGAGCCGGGCAGGTGACAACATTCCCCCGTTGTCATGGTTACACCTTCCAGAGGCACCGCGGGGTCGGGGGTGTTCGGGGTTCTGGGACGAGGGGGTCGACTGGGAAGAAAGAAACGCCGCTCTCTCTCTCCCACGGGTTGGATCGGTTAGGCCCAACTGTCCAAGAAAAGAAGTGGAGAGAACAAAACGCATTGGCCCACACTGTCAACTGCTTGCATTACTGCGAGAGGCCGAATTGACCCATTAAAACAGGGAAGGAGACAATGCAAAACCAGCTCTTCCCTCTACAACTCATTTGAAATGGTGTGATGACAACCTCAAGTCGTTCACACCAATGTGTTGTGCATTGCAACCAAGCGATCCCTACCCTGCAGGCCATTACCCGAGGCTCATTCACTCTACAGCCGAGCCGGTCAGGCGATGACCGGAGCGAGGTGCGGCAAAGTGAAGACGCCTGCCGCCCCCCAGATAACCCTGCGTGACGACAACACGGACATTGCGTAACGTTGACAACAGCTGGCGGCGCGGTCGGTATCGATATGAAAACGAGTGTGACGACCCAACGTGACGACGGTGGATGTTATGAAGCGAGGGCGGACTACACCGCTGTGTCATCCGTTTACAGCGTACTTTTAACGGTGGTCATTAACGTGTGTGTGTGCCACACACACACACACACACACACACACACTGCGATGACACAGACGCGCATGAGGTATGTGTGATGAGGTGGGATCGTTGTTGTGCATCGTCGAGCATATGTAGGAACACACCGATGTGTGAATGTAACTTGATATAAATGTGACCTAAATGGTCACATTAGAAAGCAACGCAAAATGATTGCAGGTATGCGTTACGGGCTCCAGCTGAAACAGTATGGAGGATCAGTATGTTACATTATTATGTACCTGCTTACACACACTGCTTGTTTGGTCTCTTTTTTTCCTTCCACGATACATGCCCATCAATAGATCAGAAATAGACGCGATCCTCGTAGCTGTGTCGTTAGCTAGTCGCCTGCTAGCGTTAGCAGCCGAGCTATTTAACTGTACTGGGTGGGGGGGAGAAAATGAGAAAGAATTACCTCGAATTTGGCTCCGTTTTCATTTTATTAGCTGATACGTCTGTGTAAACGATACTACTTTAACATAGCACGTGTGTAATACCCGCGGTGAAGGCTATATTGTTTAAATACGGCTAACAACATTGCTAGCTTATGCTCAGCTGACCGCACACAACAGCAAGGGTTCCGCTTCTCCTCCGACGGCAAAGGGGGCTTTAAAGGTAGGGGGCGGTCCCAGGGTCCAGGCGTTTAGTGGGCGGTGCCGCTGTGGCTCCCAACCAATCACCGCACCGCCCACAGTGTGTTCTGATCGGTGATTGGTTGGTAACGATAAGAGGCGCCGCCCACTACGCTCGGACCTAAAAAGTGGAGTATAACTATAACGGTTACTCTTATGAAGGAAACTATAGTTTTAAATCAATTTTGCGGTTTATAGATTTGTTCTAGTGGTGACCAAAAATGAATAAATACGTAAGTTGCTAATTAGGAAGTTAGTCTAAAAAATTAAAGTGACAGGCATCACGGCATTGAGGATAGCACTAAGCCAAATTGTAACTACAAAAAACCCAGGATATGGATGAAATAAAACTCAAGCATACAAACCATTGTGTTTGTGTGGTAATGGTTTCTTCCATTCCCTTTTAAAACATACCAATAAAGGAACAGTTCGGTCAATCAACTGTGGATGATAACGAGAAAGGCAGATGCATGACGGAAATCCAAACCAAATCATCCCACGCGTTTCTGATTATATTATATATTATAATAGGCGTCACAAGGGAAGAATGACCCTTTCGCAGCTCACTAAACGCTGATAAGACCGTCCACACCTATATGCCAGTACACACCCTGATCATCTGTGGTCCACACCTGTTGAGCCTAATTTGCCTTGCTGGGCTGGCATGTCACTGGAGAACAGCTGGGCACACAGACAGAACATGCACATTCCGGGCGTGCTCGAGTCGGAGGCCGATCCTGAACCTGTGGAGGTGCTTCCACTGCGCTGTTTGAGTTATTCTGTTATGAATATCCGAACCTACTTGAAAGTGTTTCAATTATGATGCAAGAGAAAGGCCCACTGCCGACTGAAATGATTGGACACAGGTAGAAAAGTGATGTTTCTATTGTATTGTTATTTGTACAAGAACGGTTGCGCTTGTGTGACTCGCCCAGTACCCGGGTTCACAAGCACCCATTGAATGACAAAAACAATTGTGGTAGGGTCAAATGTTTTCAATATTAAGCAAAATGATAAAAAAAATTATTGAAAAACATGTGATGCATCACCCCAATGTTGGCAGTAATTGAATTAACTTCTTTGGTATTTATGCAAACTCATGCTGTCAAGGATACAATAAAATGAACTGGCTATTGATGTATTTTAGTCACACTCCAACCTATTACTGTAATTCAATCGGTCGCTAAAGGTCCCCGGTTGTTAGCCACACACAAACTGCACACATGGTTCCAATGGGAGAAGTAAAAGAAGTGAATGAAAGCTCTAAAGCAAGACTGCCCGTTAAAACGCCCAAGACCCCACCCAGCAACAAGAGAAACTAGAAAACAATCAGATTTTACAAAGATCATGTCACCATATCACCGAATGGTTTCATTTCACAGAAAAAAAGAGAAAACTTGCTATTTGGAGTACAAAATGACTAATTCTTCACGATCTTTCACCAATCCAGCAAAAGGACTAGGTCATACAATCACCGTCATTCACTCTTCAAATGAAAATGTACAAAAAATAAAATGAGCCAACCGAAAACAGACAACGCAACACAAGAACAAACGTCAAACAACCGTCTTGATCTTCATATACTTTTGTTTTTGACACGTAGAGAGGTATAGACAGTAGGAGTGAAAATGCTCAAGAGCAAAGCGGACATCATGGAGGAGAAGGAGGTTTCAGGTGGAGTCAATCAGCAAATGATGATGATGATGGAGGTCACAGGCTTTGACAGCATGGGAGTTTCTTCTGACTGTCGGGGATGGGACCGATGTCCACCACGTTGTTGCTCGGAGACTCGTCATGTGCAGATCTGTCTGCCATCTGCTTCTGTGACACGATGCGGTAGATTTCTGTACAAAGAGAGGAGGGATATTACAGAGGGACGTACAGTATATAAATGCACACAGGGGTATATTATTTAGTATAGTATACCATTCCTACCTGTTAAAATGTTTTTAAAAGCTTCTTCTACATTCGTAGAGTCCAAGGCGGACGTCTCGATAAACGAGAGTGTGTTCTTTTCTGAGGTAGGAGACAAAATGCAGGTTTTGAGTTAACTCGGGCAGTTCAGTCTTTTGACTCAATTTGTTTCAAGTTGTTGCCTGTCCGTTTCCTGAAAGCAGCCGGTGGCAGCGACTCACCTGAGAAAGCACGAGCCTCGTCTGTGGGCACGGCCCGGAGGTGCCGCAGGTCGCTCTTGTTGCCTACCAGCATGATGACTATGTTGTTGTCCGCGTGGTCCCTCAACTCCTTGAGCCAGCGCTCCACGTTCTCGTAGGTCAGGTGCTTGGCTATGTCGTACACCAGGAGAGCCCCCACCGCCCCCCGGTAGTACCTGGAGACAAAGGAAGGAGTCAATATCTACAACTCCAGTTATTTGCAATCAACTGCATGCAAACACAAAATTGTTGATAAGAGATTTGCATTAAAAAAATATATATAAATATGACTGTAAAATAAATGAGTCATTCTGATAAGTCAATGAGATGTCAATTGGATCCCTTGTTGTCGTTTTAAGACTTGTGTGATATGTATGGCATATGTCATGTCAGATACAGCAGATGTGTGTGTAAAAAGTGGATCTTATCAAGCTATTTAAATATTCCACGGGTAGTAAAATTGTCATTGACATAAAAACCTAATCAAACAAACTCACGCTGATGTGATGGCTCTGTAGCGCTCCTGGCCAGCTGTGTCCCAGATCTGGGCCTTTATCATCTTGCCATCCACCTGGAGGCTGCGGGTGGCAAACTCCACACCAATGGTGCTCTTACTCTCCAGGTTGAACTCATTTCTCGTGAAGCGGGAAAGCAGGTTGCTCTTCCCTACTCCTGAGTCGCCGATTAGTACAACTAGAAGAGCAAAACACACAACATCAATATAAGACACACACACAATGACAAAATACACAGGTGGAAGGGCAGCTAAATGAATACTAGGATGTAGGATGAATATCCTACATCCTACATGTAGGATGAATATCTTACATCCTAGGAATAGTAGGATGGACATCCTAGGAATAGTAGGATGTTCTCTCCTAGGAATAGGAGACCACCTCCTCCTCTTACAAGGTTGCCCAGCTCTAAAGCGTTGCTACACCTCCTTTAGAAGTGTTGCTCAACATCCAACGCCCAGCTGCCTCTGGTGCACCCGACGGAAATCACCAGTCTTGCTCCATTGCGCTGCGGGTATAACTTGTTGATCGCAAGACTGTCTCGACATGCCTGTTCCCGGGGCGTCGTTTCACAATTGCCACAATCAACATATTCATAACAGATATTAAGACGCTGCCAAGGTAACATGGGCGCTCATGTTGCATCTTTGCCACATTAGTCACGGCTTAGTTTGCACATGAAATCAAAACACAATCGCTTCACATGCATGTAACGTTGCACAAGTTGACAAAAGTGCGTTGCTGTTGAAAAAAAACGAAGGCACAGCAAGACCGTGGACGTGCGTGGATCGCCCTTGTGGTTGGACTACACCCACCTGAGTTGATAAGAATCACAGTTAAGAGGAAAGCAGTGGTGGCTCAGATGATATCAAAAGTGTCAACTAGCCCGCATGACCGCCCCGAGCAGCGTGCGGTCGTCGCCACGGAACCGATCAGCTGCGCGTTTCGCATCAAACTATAACGAGGCTAACGAGTTAGCCCTCCTCTGACCACCGAATGCCATCAGTCTGACCTCATGCTACACTGACCGACATCACTCTATACACACGTACGCTGCTAGGTAGCGGAATGTTGTTACGATCGAAAACCTTTGTCTAGTAAACGTGTTTTTTAATGTACACACACACACGTATTAATGTTGATCTAGCGCTAGCCGCCAGTGGCGCTAGCTCGGTGGGCTAGGAGACTTCCTCGCCCCGTACTGGTTACGGCTGTCACCTAACTTCACCCCGGCCAACGAAAAAGTTTGTGTCGCTGCTAAATCTTCACATGCCTTACCTTTGAACAAATAGTCGTATTCGTCATCGCGGGCTCCCATTTTTAGACGGCGATTTTTAATAAAGTGCCACTTCTGAACGGATAACGGACTCCTCTGTCCTGCCGCCGACTACGGTCCACCGGCCAGGAGCAGTACGAGGACAGGAACGCCCCTCGTGCTGAGTGACACGCGATTCAACCAATCGGAACCGCCTGCGTGTTGACTGATGAGTACGTCGACCAATCACAAGCGATACTGGTTGTTTTCCATCATATTGTGTTTTCCATGTGTGTTTTGAAGGGGAAAAAAAAGGACATTTTGAATACAGGTGTCATTTATTTATGTCACTTTTTTAGGTGCAACTTTCAGGTGACGCAAAGCCCTTATGCCAGGCGAATGTCTTCCATGGTTTTCTGGAAATCTACTGTAGGGAAGAAGAGAAAAAAGATGTGGTCTGAAGCCTTCATAAATAATATAATACCCAAATACAGCATGGAGTCATTTGCAACAACTCAATATCTGATAGTGATAGTGGAAAGTCCTCTATGGGTTTTAGTGGATGCCCTATATTATTAATGCAATTGAATGATAGGGATAATGCAAATCAATGCATTGCAAACTAACATCACTCTTACATGAAATTATTATAATTTCAGGCCAGCTATGGTAGAATGACATATGGTATCATCTTACTCGACTAGAGTGCCCTAAGCCTTTTCTGCATTGTTACTAGATTCTGCAAGCGGTCCGTATCCTCCAGCTTAGTAGGGCAACTGGTTTCAACATGTCCATCTTTGTACGCAGGTCGTCTGTAAACAAATGAGCAGGATTATTACTGACGTGGACAGACTCAATTCCCATGCCTATACACCCTGTTTAAACTTTGAAACAGAGCACGTCCTCCATCCTATTAATTACATTGTATTGTTGATGCTGAGTGGCATTACCCGTGGCACCATGGAGACGGAGGGATTGTGGAGACGCTGCTGGTGCTGGTGGACGCTGACGGTGTCCTGTCCCTCCGTGTGCCTGCCGAGCGGGATGATCTAAACAGGAAACTGTCCCGCAATCCCTTGCTCCCTTGGTGCTCATGAGAGTGCAGACCGTGTACCTGTTCACAGACCACAAGCAAGAACACATGCATGTCTGTTGCTAGTGCCCCTCCCTCCCTACACACAGACCAATCAAATTCAAAGCAATCAAGTTGATTGCTTGTATTACTGTATGTCAAGTATGGCCCCCATTGCACTCCTAACCATCCCTGGAAGGCGGGATCTTCTACTCTGCATTCCTTCTCAAGATTTCTTCCTAAAAATGTTGATAACAAAGGGAGTTTTTTCTTGCCCTCTGGGGGGCTAGGGTTAGAGGGTGTCAAACTATTTGGCTTGTAAAGCCCTTTGAGACTGTAACTGTGATTAAGGGCTATACAAATAAAATTGACTTGACTTGAAATTGACTTGACCAGGGTCCAAAATTAACTCTAATCTAAACTCTAATAAAAATCTACTGGCCAAGCAATTGTTTTAATATGTAACCCTGGCACAGATGTATACACATTTCAAATCATAGTGGTACTACTTGGGTCAGTTACTTATATAGTCGAGTACCATTGGTGTACTTCAACACTCTCACTAGTTTCTGCCATTGTTTGGTTGTGTCCTATACCTTTGCTGACTTAGTCAGGACATCGTCACGGTTGCCCGAACGCAGCTCTGCTGTCAGGGTGTCGAGTTCTTCCTTTTGCTCAGCTTTTCTCTGGGAAAAGTGTCCTCTTCCCTGCTCAGAGCTGTGGCTGCACTTCAGCAGGTCTGCCTGCAGGTGGTGCTGGACCTCCGCAAGATCCTTCTGTCTCATCCTGAGACTTTGCAGGAAACCTTCCTTCTCTTCTCTTTCAAAGTTTAGCTCCTGACTAAAAGATTGGACTTTTCAAGCCGTTTCAATGTAATTATTAATAATGCTACTACATGGCAGACAAGCAAATACTTACTTGAGGTCCTTGATCACGTCCTGCAGCTCTTTTTCATACACTGTAACACTCTCCAGTTCTCTGTTTGAAATTGCTTGTGTTTTCATCAACTTGGTGTTCAGCTCAACAACTTGAAAGAAAGAAAAGAGGTTAAAAAAAACAACCATCAAGACCAATGAAATAAAATGAAATAGTTTCAAATAAGCAGTATACAGTGACCCAAGTTCTAACACTAACTGTGCGCTCGGAGCTCCTTCTCAGTAGCCGTCGCTTTGTTGTTGGCCTTGAGGAGCTTGTGTTGGAGCCGAGCCATCTCCTGGGCATGGTGGCTTTCCAGTGTGCTCACGCTATCATGCAGCAGGACCACCCTCCCCTTGGCCACCCCCAGGTCATTCTCCAGTCTCTTCGCTCTGCTGCGATGCTCCTCCTCACGGCTAGCGAGAGAGTGGACCATACCCTGCATCCTCTCCTCTTGCTCCTGCTTGCCTTGCTCCAGGGCTTGCCATTGAGCAGTGGTGCTGCGCACATGGTTCTCACTGGTCACTAACTTGTCCTGAAGCGCCCGGGCTTTCTCCTCCACAGTGCCTAGGGCCACCTTTAACCTTTTAGCCTTGTCCTCTGCCACCCTAAGGGAACCCCGAGTCATTTGGACCTCCTCCACTGCCAAGTTGACCTTCTGCTGCAGAGAATGACACTTCTCCTCTGTCGCCCGCTGGCTGTGCTCAAAGGAAACAACTTTCTCTTCTGATGCTCTCAGGGTCTGTCTTAGTGATGAGATGTTCTCTTCAGAAGTCTTCAGGCTGTGCTGCAGGGACGAGACCTTCTCCTCCGCTGCGTGTAGCCTCTGGCTCATGGATTTCACCCTCTCTCCTTCAGACGCCCGTTTCTTCTGATGAAGCTCGATCTCTTGCTCCAGATCGCTGACGCTCTGTCTGAGAGACTCAGCGAGCTCCTCGGCACACAGGAGGTTCTGTCTCAGGTATTGATTGCTGTCTTGCGAGGCCTGGAGCGCAGCCTGCAGATCGAGTCCTTTCTGCTTGGACTCCTCCAGCTCCTGCTGGGCAGACTGCAGCGTCACCGTGGAGGTACACAGGGTCTTCTGCAGAATCTGGGCTTTGTTGTCGCTCTCCAGTATAATCTGCTGCAGGGAGATGACCTGTCTCTCGTATTCCTTTAGTTTTTGCTCCATGGACTGCACCTTTTTGTGGGAATATGGATGGAGGGAAATGGTTATCGAATCACAATGTCTAACCTATGTGAATGCTGCTTTGATTAACGGGCTAGGTGCAAGAGGCTACTTTATATTATAAACATCTATACAGCAAGAATAGACTCAATATTCGGTGCCTGCAAATGTATAGAACGTGCTGATATTTAAAGTAACATGAAATTGTCAGACACAAATGTATTCAATATCCACACCGCATATAAATAGCATGGGGGGGTGGGGGCTAATGGTCGTACCCTGTCCTGGTGGTGTCTGATGCTCTGGTGCAACGAGTGCTGGGTGCCCTTGTTTTCGTTCTCGGCGGACTGAAAAGAGAAGTGAAGGCCGCTGACCACCGTCTGATGTCTGCACTGAGCGTCGTTCAGCTCTAACTTCAAGGCTTCATTGTCAGACAACAAGCAGGTCCGGTCAGTGGAGATCAGGTAGCTCTGCAGGTCCTCCTGTTCAGTCCCGCAGTGGATGTTAGCGTAAAAGGAACCGTCTTAACAAAAATGATATATAGGTCAGATGTAAGTACATTGTTTTATCAAAGTGTACTCCATATACCAACCATGTTGTTGCTAAAGCCGAGCTTTAAAAGGAGTTCTTGCAGTGTTGGGACATGGAGGAGTACGTGTCTGCTCTGCTGGTACATCTTACGCTCTTTCTCGTCCGTATCATTGTAGCTGACCACAACATTATTTGCTTGCTGATGTAGTTTCTCTAACAAAGGCTAAACACATAAATGATTGTTTTATCAAAAAGAAGAAGAGAAGAAAATACAGAATTACACAAAACTATAAAAAAAAGTTATTCAATCATCTGGACCAGTTATTAAAGTGCATATTCACCTTGACTTTAGTCTGGAGGAAGCTGTCTAGAGCCACCTCATCTAATACACCATGGAGGTCATCTTGCAGTGATGTTAAAAAAATACCCATGTCTGAACCTGAAGGACAATTTGGTTAAACAAAACCAAAAAACTCCCAAAACGACTAAAGAAGAAGGTACAGCTTGCATGCATTAAACCACATCCATGATTCTCACCATTTGGCACACTCGCCACACTTGAGCATCTACTATACCGAAGGCCCTCATGAGAGATGTCATTTCCAAGCCCCTGAAAATAAAACCAGGCATAACATGCTACCAAACCAGCTCAATAGGCTAATATAATATATCAAATAATATAATAATATAATCAAGTGGACTGACTGATTGAGATACCTTCACGGGGGGTCGATCGTCGCGGTCACACGTGGCAATGTCTGCAATATCCATCATTTTCTAAAGGAGAGATAACGTCCTAAAAGTTTCAACGCCATGTGTCGAAACCTTCTAGGATTTTAAATAACGGACTGCTTTTTTATTCGGTAGTCGCTAGTATTCTCATTTAAATATATACTGACTGTTTGTTATTTATTCTCCAAGGAAACACGACGGCGTAGGCTACCACGTTGAGCGTTCTCTGAGACGTTATTGCCGTTGTCGGCGCTAAGTTCGTAGCCTCGCGAGACCCCCACTGATCTCGCGAGTTCTCCCCGTATACCCGTTTTTTTCCGTTAAAACAACGAAAAATCGTTCAAGCAAAAAAGCCACAACGTGATTCATAGACAGAACGGCTTTATTTTTTTTTGTATTCAATCAGATCGAGTCCAAACACACAGGCCATCTATTTATCATCGTGTATAAATAGATGAATATACACAGATATACATAAATACACGTCAGATATGCATATTCATTTTTAAAACATGCTATGTCTCTGTAAAAGACTCTCCCTAAGATGAGGGCACATGGCGTTGAAAACACGTACACGAACACAGCTGAACAGTCGGAAGAACCCCCATTGATTTTGCATTTACAGTCAATTGGACACATTTCTCTCATTTCTGAATATCTTACAAAGCAACAGCTCTGATTTATGGACCATAAATATAGCTGTATCTCATTTAACACATTGAAGATATGATACAGTAAATTATGTAGATCGCAATCATTTCTTGCCAGCAGCAAAAAAATAAAACAAATAAAAATAATATTCTCCAATTAAAATGGAAAATATATTTATATATCTTTGTATATGTATTTATAATCATATGTACACATTCGTAGGAGCACAACAATCAAAACGAAAAATAAATAGAACAGCACAGGTGGAAAAATATAAGTGACAGGCCTATTTTGTATTTATCCAATAAGGCAATTAAATGAACTTAAAAGCTAAACTGTACAAAATATTGCTGCTATGGGCTCCATGTGATGCAAACAAATTACAACTGGCCACTGCACGTCATGAAGATGAAAATATCAATTTTACAACGTCAGACATTGACTTCCCTTGACACAACTCACATACCAACCGAGGATAAGCATTCAGAGGATGACTAAAATAGCTTTTTTTTTCTTTAAATAATCATAACTTCACTCAACTCAACTTGAGAGTCCTTTCAACGTCAGCCACAGAGATTACAGTAAACACTAAGTCTAGAATGATTGTGATTGACTTCACTGTTACACACACTATTTTCTACACCACAGCCGAGTACAATCCTCCTTCCATAACTGAAAAAATAAACTGTGATGGCCGTGGTAAAACAAGTGATGTGGATCATTTGGCCTCTATAACTAGTTCATCTTTTTGTCATTTTTGTTCCCCTCTCAAGTGCAAACGTTCATTCTCCACAAACGTCGTATGTCTCACCAAGTCACACACTGCACCGATGATATCGACCCAAAATACTATACTACAAACTGTTTTGCTAAATCTAGAAATATTTCAAATGTCATCCATCTAATAAATTGTTTATGAGGTTGGAGGACAGCCAGTTGTGGGTAGATGATGTCCATATTTCACAATAAAGTGAGAACTACAGGACTCAATAAAATTGCAACATGATTAGTTTGAATCTGTTTGAAAACAGGTGCACATTGGAAGACATTGATCATTGATAACTGATTGACAATGTCTATTTTAAGTGAGTCATGACTTTTTTTTTCAATTTGTCGTAAAAACATTTTTATATTCAAATCACATAAATATTAGATGAATATACAAACCAACACAATTAAGATACTTGACTGCGCTAAAATATGAAAAATGTAATAAAAAAATGTTTTTATAGGAGAGAAGCTCTCTGGTGAATGAATACCATGGCTGGAAAACAACAAAACAAAAATAAATACATCTTCACAGTAAGTAAAATGTCTGGGAAAAAAAGTGCTTAAAAAAAAAAATACAATAAGACGATATATAAATTAAGGTGATATCATGAAACTATTTGATTACATCTGATATAGGAATGTGAGACTGGCAGAAAGGTGTGTTGATTGAGCAAACGGACAAGACCAAACACAGCCTAGTGTGTGGATCCTGTTTCTTACACGTTTATTATCATCATTACTATTATGATTATTCTTATTATTCTTATTATCTCTGGATAGGCTGGGTGGCGGGGGTGTGAGGATACCGCCGATGTCATCACAGAGGCTCCTCCCACTCGGCCCTCCACTGAACAGATCTTTAACTGTGATCCAGGGAACCCGCTTGGTGGGGTCTGAGTATCAGTCATATATCCATTACTCCACTCCTCTCGCTCAGAGAGGATCTACTTCTGTAGAGAGAGAGAGAGAGAGAGAGAGGTAGGCAGAGCATGAAAGAAATTAGAGTTTAATGTGATGAGGGAAAGCATCACTGATTCATAATGGACAGGCATTATGTAAACCACTGAACCAGCACAGAACGGTACAGATCGTTAGAACAGCACAGAGAACACCCACTATTCAAAAAGATATTGTAAAATTGTTCATATGCATGTGTCATGTGTGTTAAATCAAATGAGCGCTTCAACTACAGCCTTTGGTGTTGGATAATAAGTTACTATATTAGCGGAAATGAAAAGGATTCACTCAAGAACTGCCAGAAAGAGAATGTGTTTTACTTGTTCGATTCCTCAATAGAATCACTAAACTGAAGTCATGCAACAGATTTAGCGTGTCTTGATTAATGGAACGACACTCGGTCGATACGAAACAAGGAAGACAAGAAATCAATTGTCTTCATCGCCTTGTTATCCGAGAAATACACCAATGATACGCAGCCACATTCCACCAAATAGGCGGACTGAGGCGCCGACCTCGCGGGAGAAGTGATTTCAATGAGCCATGCAATAAACCAGAAACCAAGAGGAGGAATACGACGGCTTGGTTTATGCAGTGTCTGGAGAAATAGAATAAGAAAACACAGGAGACCTAATGCAGGCAGACAATAGGGCGGCAGTGTAGCTGACATACAGCAAGTGGAGCATTATGCTAAATGGTCGAGAGTGCCAACTAAGGTCCGGTATGTTGTACCGCTATGGGTTGTTGCACTTGGACATCAGGCATCCTCAGCTCTTCTGCAGTCCTGGTACTATTTTTTTTTTTACATTCTACCCAGATTTATAGGAAGTATACAAAGCGTCTCTCACTGGTACAGTGGAAGATTATCCTTGTATCCTTGTTCTTCTCTACTTAAAGCAGGCTTTACTACTAGACACTCGAGTACAGGCTGATACAGATGAAAGAAAACCCTCATTTTGTGTTGCCTTCTTTGTGTTTGATTCCTCTTTATTCTTCTCACTTACGGTCTCACTATCCCCTTCCCCATCTGGCAGGGTGCTAGACTCTGAGCCAACGTGGAGCGGAGAGTACACCCAGGTCTTGTCCTCTGGAGGCTGCTTTTACACACCCAGGACAGCAGGGGGAGCCAAAGGGGAGGAGATAAGATGTCGGTGGCACACAGGCAGACAGAAGCAGCCAAAGGGGACAGGCAGGAGAGAAGACAAGACAAGACAAGGAAATGAAGATTAGAGATGCATAAAAGAGGACGTGCGGCTGAGACACTGCAGAAAGTGTGAGCTTGACCGATTATGTGGGAGAATGTGAAAGCAGTTTAAACTGGGTGCCTGAAATGAGTTTGTTATCGGTTGGAATCAGTGATATCTGGCTCTAGATATTGGCTGTGTACATGTGAATGTATTGTGCAGCAAGCATTAGTACAACATCAGTCCTATTGAGAGACACCAAATACATGATTAACAAAAAAAAAGTGCAGAAAATGTGATGATTCAAATTGTCCTGCTCCTACTTCCATTCGTGTACTGGCCATTTTGTGCCAGCCCCTAGCAAGCAAAGAGAGAGAGAGGGGGATGACTGCATCAGCCAAAAGGAGATTAGGAGGAGGAGGTGGTGGAGGAGAAGGAGTAGGCATGTCTATAGGGGAGGAAGGAAGAAAGGAAGCCAGGATACTGGTTGATGAGTGTTAAGACAAACTGAGCATCGGTAGTTGAACTGAAGACTGGGATGCCCTCCCCTCTCCACCGAGGGAGAGAACAAAGACGTTTTTGACGTGATGTGAGGAAGCAAAACCAAGTGCACTGTGGAGGATGTGGAAGCTGGCCCTTTAAGAGCGGGAGTCAGCTGCAGAGGCACGGCGTGCTGTGATGAAGGAGGCAGGGGGGGGGGAACCGTAGCTTGACGTCACACGCACGCACACACACACACACACACACTCGCGCACACACACAATGCATTCGCATGCGTACAGCGCAGTATTATTCAGGCAGCCCGCCAATGACAAAACAAGTCACATGGTATGACATTGAAGTGATGTTTTTACAGTGCGCCGCCTATTCCTTCCATCAGAATAGTGTACATGCTGTATAACATGCACTTCATGTCATACCATGGTCTGGGGGAATACTCTTTTCTGATTGGCCAGCAGGTGTGCGTTAAAACCGTGTATTGCACACATAGTTCGGCTCAAGTTTAAGTGTTACATGTTGGTGTGATACTGTGTGACACCGCGAGGCAAATTTGACCTAGAATCAAGCTTAATTTGAATACTTTGTAATGAGTTACGGCGATGGAGCCATAACCTTTGCTTATCTCACCCCATTGTAATTTATACTGTGACTAACCAGCTTGGTTGTATAAGGGACCAGAATTATTCCTCGTCATAACTGTAAGCTCTTGCTTCATAACCTTTGCAAAATCGAAAAGGTTATGTTTATGTTTTGTGCTTTCACCAAAAACTTGTATTTTATATTATTGGTAAATGACCATGGTATAAGCGGGATAATCAACAAGTACTCATTGATTATCCCTTACTTATTCAACACGACCCTCAAACAACCCTGTGTATCGAGTATCCCAGTAACCCAGTATCGAGTGAATCATTAAATCACGTCGATTTTTCAGAAGACACAGTGGTAGCAAAAAAAATGAAATGTTTCCCTCTATTTGTAGGAACCGCAGAGCCACTACAAGTGTTGGGGAAGCAGCAATAGAAAGCGGGACCATCAGGGGAGCACAGGATACCATGTCTGCATCAGACTGGCAGAGCTCTGAGCAGCCTGGAGAGGACATGGCGGAGTACACGAGGTCTCTTCACATCTATGTCCATCTAAATAAAGCAGCGCGGGGGG
>OMKN01018976.1:18317-31889 GCA_900302345.1 Melanonus zugmayeri
TATCTACGGCAAGATAGCCTTCCCCAGATAGTCAACCAGAGCCACTGATCAAGGTGGACGTTGACCCATACGGCTGTCAAAGTGTCCCACCGAGGAACCAATCCCACATTAGGTCAGATGCATGCCATCCTCTGGCAGAACCACCAAAACCATGTAGAACCCATGCATCGCACGCTTTACTCTCCCAACAAAAAGGTGCCCTGATGTATTCAATGCATATATTCCTGCAATGCTGGCACTCCATGTCTTGCAAGGAAGGCTCCTATCAGAAGCTCACAATCCTGCCCCAACCCTGTCAAATCAAAATGATAAAATTTCCATCACAGATTGGCGGTCTAGATCTAGGTTTCTGGGTTACGTTTTATTCTACAGGACACAGACACAGATTGAGAATACAATGCATGCGATAATGGGATGACCTCATCATTGATGGACAGTGTGAGGTGATCAACTCCCCTTTTAATGACTGGATGACTGTGTCATCTGCACTAATTGGGAATCTCCCCTTTCTCAACAGCAACCCCAGAAAGGAACACGTCAGAACAGAAAGACGCGCCGTGCACAACGTTACAGGAGGTGAGGGGTGGAACTATTTGTTTACTGTCGCATACGCACATGGGCATCCCTATCGATCCGCGGTAATCCCACTGTTACCAGTGAATCAAGCGGCCCGCACCGGCGACGCTGTGCAACATCAAAGTCAGCCATGTTGCGCTAGTATTTATAAAAACCCGCATCGGTGCCAAAAAAGGCGCAAGCGAACAAAGGAAGAGGAGAGGTATGATTCGGCTTCACAGGAGCAGAAAAATGCGCAGTTGAACTTGCACACATTATATATGGTTAATGTAGAGACAAGGTTCGCATAATATCATAGGATAGAGGAGTCCTAAGCAGGCCTAAATATCTTACCTACGGAACAATCAGCCGCATATCGGGTCGCACGTCGCTCTAAATTGATCCCCTATGTTGTATACAACAACCCGAATTCTTCCACCGCCGAGTCCCGCCTATCCTCTCATGCCAGATAGTGACCCCGATGAGCGAGGCGGGCGCGGTACGCTGCTGTGTGTTCCTGCGAAATAATGAGATTTTTCTTCTGACCCGTTTTCTTTGCCCTTTGGAGCAAACGCGCCGTTAAAACAACATGACGCGAGGCGAACGGGAACAGTGTTGTCGTCGGCGTGTGTACCTCCGACCGATATTTTGCTTTACGAAAGTATCCGTTGATGGGGGGAAAAAAAATTCACTGCATTGTAATATAAACCGCGGCGGCGCAGTAGGCGGCGTGTTCTTTTTGGACGTAACCAGAGTCTGTAACCGCAGTTCTCATTACCTGGTCCAGGGTCAGATTAGGAGTGAGTTTGACGACGTGTCTCCCTTAATTACGCTCGGCGGAAAAAACAAATCGCGTCCCGACAACTGATCAGAAAACAGTTGCTCTGCGCTGCGCGTCCAGGAAGAGGCGGTGCCGCGCAACCGGGAGGAAGTCAAACGCGCGCTCGTTTAGTGTGGTGCGGACAGGCTTACAGGGGCGGTGTTTTGGTTTCCTTTGGTTCAACTGTGTGGGGGGCAAAAAAACAAAACAACGCACCGCCCACGCGAGTTGACTCACACTATAAACCCGAGCGCTCTTCATGCAAATCAGAGACGAGGAGGAATGTCGAGTGTCGGAAGGCCGAGCCTCCTCATGATCGGGAGATACCAGCCGCTCGCGTTATCACTAACGGTTATCTGAAGACTTCGTGATAAGTTCGCGAGTATAAGTTTGTAAATCATACACCCTGGAAGATACGCAGCAACCCCAGGCGGGTGGACCACACGCGCTTCACGTGAACATCGTCACGGCAGCAAGATGTGAAATGAATCAGGAGAAAACAACCGCGACGACGGAGGCCGGCGACGCGATGCTGGTGCGCGGCTCGGCCGTAAGTACGCGGCTTAAGTCACGTTAGCATGTAGCATACACAACATGTACGTTGTTTTGGTAATACTGTCGAATCACACAGATGTTGTTGGTTGATGTAAACAGCTACGCCTGTACCACCACCCGGATGCGCACCACCCGGATGCCGGTGGTGCGCTACATGAACATAAGTCACTTGACTTGAGCCGGCTTACAACACGGCGCTAATTCTTCAATAGAAAAACATTTGAGCGATTCCAGAATGGCCACGTTTGAGAATGTATGTCGAGATTCGCTATTGTTATCCCTTATGACCTCTTTGACCGTAGTGGTGTTGTTGCTGTGCTCCTTATCGTTGTCCAGATGTAATGCATTATTATGAAGTGTAAAACATTCATAAATGAAGTGTAAAACATTCATAAATGAAGTGTAAAACATTCATACATGAGTTCCTCAGCGTGCACTGTCCATTGAGCTGTGTAACGTTGCATGTGGGAGAACATCTTCGTCTTGTGGACTAGTGAATGAGATGTTTTACCGGCACACTGTATACTTTCACTTTTATCTATCTTGGACTCTTAAAAAACACCGCGAATCACACAAGAAGAGAACTCAAATGAAGTCGGTTTACTGAAGCAGTCAACAGGTTACACGAATAAACCGAGCTGGTCCATGGAGCAACTCAAGAAAAAACATGAATGCAGTTTCTTATATAGTGGCTTCACCCAATCGGTGGGGCCAAAAAACCTCCTCCTGTCATGATGTTTAACATGGTTATTTAAACACCTGTTTTAAAATAAACCATATCTTATCACACAACGTATATTGATTTTTGAGAACTAATGGTATCTTAAGTAAACATGCGTCTGTCCTTGTGACCCCACCGACTTGTCTACCGGTTTTGTCACACAAGGTACTTTCCCATTGCTTGACACCATTATAGTTATAGCATGAACATTTTTAACATAAACAAATAACCTTTTAAATGATTACATAGATTATAGTTTTTACTAATTATTTCCAAGCAGCGAATAGCTGTGTAATAGTGCTAATAGTGCCAATAGTGTTGGAGGTTCAAAATGCTTGCGATGGCCAACGACTGAATTTGCTCGTTTAGAGAACGCAAATAGTAATACTAGCTGTATTATTTATATTAGCTATGTTTATGTGTGCTGGAATCATGACACTGAGGCTCCTTGCAGAATGGCCGAGGGCGAGCTAGAGTCACCCATGCGGTGGTGGTCATCTTTCTAGAGTTCTTCGCCTGGGGCCTGCTCACAACACCCATGCTGAAGGTGAGTAAACCCTACAGTTAAGGCTCTGACATAGTTCACAAGTACACAGAATGTACACAGTGTGGACACACAGTCTGCAGACTTTTGCCTTTCATAGTCCAGCTCCATAATCGTTGCACGTCGTTTCCCCTTTCTGTGTTGCTGTTATTTTTATGCATGTTGGGAAATAATTTAAAGGAGATAGTTTTGGTGTACTCTATATTATCAACCCATACTTCTAGGTTACGTAAATCCATAGCCTGCCTGCTGTTTTAGCATCTCCATGTGTTCTCCTTCAGGTCCTCCACGAAACCTTCCCTCGGCACACGTTTCTAATGAATGGTCTGATCCAGGGGGTGAAGGTAACGTCTGTCCCGACTCTCGGCTTTCTACTGCTTTGATTGGTGCCTTTTTGTTTTGATGGCCTGCTGTCCTTCATGGCGACTTCTGTCGCCATGAAGTTATCTTCTGTTGAAGTTATCTTCTGTTATTCTGTTGTTCTGTTATTGTTGCTTCAGGGTCTCCTGTCGTTCCTGTCGGCCCCTCTGATTGGTGCGCTGTCAGACGTCTGGGGCAGGAAGTCCTTCCTCCTCCTGACAGTCTTCTTCACGTGTGCACCCATTCCCCTGATGAGGATCAGCCCATGGTGAGAGAGAGAGTGTGTGTGTCTGTGTGTTTTGAACATTGACTTAATTCACTATATAACCAAAAAATGCTATACTCAAGCAAGATGATGTCATGTTTTCATACAAAATAGATTTCAGGACTCTCTTTCAGGACGCTCATGTAGGACTCTCAGATTTCGGACAGCACTAAAAAATGGTGACGAGATGAGTCATGGGCCGTGTTGGAATTGGCTCACTTGTGCCCTCATTCCCTTATCCCTATATAGTGAACACTATATAGTTCACTATTTGAAGAACAAGTAAAGGGGGAATTCGGACACTAATTATGCGCTGGAAATCTATCTGTAGCGTGTATTGTTCCCTAAATGGAGTACTATGTAGACCAATTTCCTGTTTGCAAACATTTATGACACCACCCTGCACCATAGTTCAGTTATTAGAGGAACAGACGACAAAACGGCTTCTTCCTGAAAGCTGTCAGCTCTGTGTCCCCTCCTCCCCTCCCCCACTGAACGACTGAAGAACTGACCGCTGAGAGCAGTAACCCACACGCACTTTGTCACTCGTCTTTGTACTGGTTATGTTTATACTTTGTACACTATTATGAAATGGGCACTGCAGATACTGGAACTACGAATAATACCAGTCCAGTGAGTCTCTTCTTTTAATTGCCTGCAGCCACAAATGACTCCATTTCTTAGGGGGTTTACGATAAAAATGTAGTCCCCAGTTTTGTGCCATTTCAATTTTTTTGACAGCCAACGTCACAGCAAGACATGTTGTCGGTTCAAGCACTTTCGAGAAACTACTTTACAGTTGTTGGCACCAGAAGGTAACTAGAACCTTCTTCCACCAGTAGTGACGTAAACGTGATGTTGGCTTGAAAGTGGTCTATAGTGTTCACGGTATAGGGATTAGGAAATGAGGGAGCTAGTGAACGACTTCGCACACAGCCCTGAGCACTGAAGACACACTGAAATCATCTTTTGGGTCCCGAGATGAAGAAGTTTGAGCACCCCTGGTGTTGACAAAAAATGGAGTTTGGACTTGCATACCAATGAAATCCATAAACACAGACTACACAACACAAACATCAGACACAGACTAAATGAATGCATCAGGAAGGGAGGGAGGCTTTGGGGTAGAGCGTGTGGGCTCTCACATGATGCCCATGTGACGGGAGGGGAGCGGGGGGAATGAATCAAGAGGCAAAAGTGGGACATTTTTCATGTCACAGGGCCCATTATGTGTGATGAGAAGCAAATATGGTGTAAGAAGTTTATGGCGAAAGTCAACTGGCCATAATTGAGTGAACCATCGAATTTGAGGTCCACTAGTGAACTTGTCTTGCACTGCCTGCGTGAAACCACTTCTCAGTCCTGTCTGTAGCATGATTCAAAACTCTCGCCGTCAGACAAGGCTGAAAAGAAACCAAAGGAGTTTTTTAATCCTGACCTCAGCCCAGTAGCGATGATGTTGCGGTGTCTGTAGTAACGGTTGGATAACATTGTTAAAGAGACCCACATATTATGATATCCACCCAGATTCCGTTTATCTAATGGCAACGTTGAATTTGTTTAATGTCTCCCCCTACAGGTGGTACTTTGCGCTGATCTCTGTCTCGGGCGTGTTCGCTGTGACCTTCTCCGTCATATTCGCTTATGTGTCCGACGTCACCGACGAGCAGGAGAGAAGCACGGCATACGGACAGGTAACTATAGATGCAGTGTTTTCAATACATACAATTTGTACATTATGTGTATATGTCTTATATATATACACAATCTATTTATTATGATTCAAATAATGTCTACAACAACGCAGGTAAACGGATGATTACTCCAAGGTGTTGAGTCTTTGTGGTGACGTGTAGCATTCCCTGGTCTGTAGCGTCACAGAGGTGTAAAGGCTGCTGCATATTCCGCAAGAACAGAGAACTTTGTTCTCTCCAGGGCTGCGAGAACAAGAACAAAGTTTGTTCTGGCCAGGACAATTCATACTTCACGAGAACCTCAAGTGCAGAACTCCTGGGAAGTACTCCCACTTCCGTGCCCGTGGAAGCACATTAACCACGCCCACTTCAAATTTCTAAGTTCTGCCCGGATGATGTGTCGAAAACTCCTGAACCAGGGCTGCGAGAACAAAATGTCATTTTGTTCTCACAGCCCTGGGAGAGAGAACAAAGTTCTGTTCTTGCAGAGTATGCAGCAGCCTTTACAGTTGGGTGTATCTCATGGGCACCGGCACGCCTACAGACCCATCATTACCTTAATGAGCTACACCTGTTTCTGCCCCTACTATTTAACACCTCTAAGACCTATTCTGTTTTTTGCATATAGTGTTGAACATCTCTCAATCACTGTGATTGTGATTTATAATCTTCCATCTTGATTCTATTGTGATGCAATATAATATACTTTAAGTCCATGTTGCATGTGCCTTCTGGATAGGTGTCTGCAACCTTTGCCGCCAGTCTTGTCACCAGCCCTGCGATCGGGGCGTACCTGTCGGACCAGTACGAAGACAGCCTGGTGGTGCTGGTTGCCACGGTGATCGCAGTGGCGGACATTGCCTTTGTGTTCTTTGTGGTTCCGGAGTCTCTACCGGACAAGATGAGGCTGAGCTCCTGGGGGTTCCCCATCTCCTGGGAGCAGGCGGACCCCTTCGCTGTGAGTCTGCTTCTCATTGTTGTTGTCGTCATTATTGTTGTTGTCGCTGCTGCACTTAGTTGGATGTAGGTCGTGGCCTGATGACACGCATAACACAGAATGCTCAGAGTGTGCGCTTGGTTCCCACAGACAGACTAAAGTTGTCTTTTGAGTCCCGAGATGAAAAAGTTTAGTGGTTTAATTCAAACATAAAGCGATGCGATTTTTAGTTTTCGTATTTGCCATCGTTGTGATGCCTGCTTCATTTAATCGAGTAAACACGACAACTGTAGGACCATTATTAAGTCGAACTCAGAGATGCAGAGATCAGCCGAACGTGGTGGGTTGGGGGTCCCAAATCTTATGCTTTACCATCGTGCATTCAGTCTTACACACATGACACACTGGTTCTTGCCCCTAGAGAGAGCTCCGCCCTGGTTTGCCCTGGAAAGTGCTTTGTGTAGCCCTCTCTCCCCAGCACACTTTATCACAGCTAAATTACCCCCAGAGGTAGCATTACCCCCAGACCATTATTAAGTCAAACTCCAACTAATCAAGCAAATCTATCAAACACTATCAAGGTCATGTTTCTTTGCCATTGTTATCTTAGTCATGTATAACGCATCTATCCACAACGAAGAGTGTTAATTATGACCAAATATGGATGTTGGGACATGCATCACGTTTAGCAAAGACAAACTGCATAGTAACAGGCATTTGATAGGCTGTGAAATAACTTATGCAAACATACTTAATTTGCGCAACAATAGTTGGGTTAATGACACACAGTTGCTCATTGTGCTTCTAAATGTAATTAGGTACAATAAAAATAGACCCTAAAAATGATAATAGAACATTTGAATTTTATGGAAGTAAAAAAAAAAAAAAAAGGGTGGGCGGTGGGGGAGTTTGTTGGCTTAATTTCTAAATCTCTACGGCCTGGTGGCCAATGGTCCGCAGCCTGGTACCGGTCCGCATAGACTTTAAAGGCTAAGTTAAAATTCAACAGACTGAACTACATCAAAGATATTTAAGAGATCTTGGGCCAAAGAAATTTAATCACATGATTAACTCGAGATCAGCCTTAATGTGTGTGTGTGTGTGTGTGTGTGTGTGTGTCCAGTCTCTGCGCCGCGTGGGAAAGGACAGCACGGTGTTGCTGATCTGTGTGACGGTCTTCCTGTCTTACCTCCCTGAAGCGGGACAATACTCCTGCTTCTTCCTCTACTTACGACAGGTAACATGCCCGTACACGCACGACGCACATCGATAAAGTCATTCAAAGTTAAAGGACAGGTTGGGGTGATTCTTTAATTGGATAACTTTGCCTTTTTTTAACCTTATCTCCATCTATCCGCATCAGGGATATATTGTGAAAAAGTGCTCAAAAACGTGGCCGTATGAACTGTTTTGGTTCACGACTGTAAAGTTTGACGCTTCGGTCAGTCACCGCCGCGGGCGGTCATTTAAATTGTTTCAGTAGTTCATGTGTTTGTTTACAGCTCTCCCCCCCCCCTCTTGATGTGCAAGAGTTTAGTATTTTGCATACGCTTGTGTGTTCCAGGTGATCGAGTTTACCCCAGCAGACATCGCTGCCTACATCGCCATGGTGGGGATTCTGTCCATCATCGCACAGGTACTAAATCCACTAAAGCTAATGCTACTGTTCCTAGCATATTGCTAACTGATGTTATTCCTTTTTTTTATGATTCATATTTTATTGGATTTCAAAACATTTTTACAACAAACAACAATTAGAAGTAAAATACACAGCGCAATATAGAATAAAATTAAACAGACAAAAACAAACAATAGTAAATAAAATGTAATTCTGGTGCAATGGTGTACACGGAAATCACAAATTGGGCCACCTTATGGGTACTATTCCACCTCCCTACAGGCCCACCCTTATGACGATCCAGCCTTATTCGCCCCCATCCATATAACTGTGATATCGCTCCACTTCTTGACATATCTTTCCTTATTGAGTAACCTGAATGACACATTTTCTAACGCAGCTAGTTTACCCAACTGGATACACCACAGAGATGCTACAGGCACAGAGGAGGCTTTCCAATTCATGACAATGAGTTTCCTTCCCAGCATGAGGGCGGTTTGGACCCACTCTGTATTATAGGAAGTTAAGTTGTCTAACACTGCAGGGTCTCCTAAAATGTACAGGCATGGAGTGAAGGGGACATCTTGGCCAATAATTGTTTGACTGTAGTCATGAATAGTTCGCCAGAACTCCTGTATCTTGGGGCAGCTCCATAGCATATGGACCAGTGTACCATTGTATTCCTTGCACCTCCAACACTCGGCATTCTCCTGCAGCCCTACTCTGTGCAACCTGGACGGGGTCCAATAGACTCTGTTTAATATTTTAAATTGAACTAGTCTTGTTTTTAATTTCCCTTGACATTTTCTTGATATTTCTAAAAGTGAAGTTCCAGCCCTCCTCCGTAAAAGCAACATTTACGTGTTTCTGTTGGAATTAAGGAGCAGCATAGAGTAATAGGCTGCGGCCTCATGGCCCTTTCCAGAAACATCTAGTATATGACGCCAGATGTCCACACTAGGGGGAGCCACAGAGGTTGAGCCAAAGGTCTGTATCAGCAGGTGCCTAAGCTGAAGGTATCTCCAGAGCTGATTCTGAGGAATATCAAATTGATGGTAAAGCATAAGATTTGGGACCCCCAGCCCACAGCGGTCGACTGGTCTCTGCAGTTTGCGTAGATTAAGTCTGGGTCGTTTGTTGCTCCATAAAAATGCTCGCCAGTAGGGGTTAGAAATTACAATGACCAATTCAGATCATGCTGGGGGGAATGTAATACCTAGATATGTCAGGCCCTTTTCTGGCCAGGTGAAATTACCTGTCCGAAATAGAGACTTAGGACAATATGTCGTTAGGGGGAGTGCCTCTGATTTTGCCCAGTTAACCTTGTATCCTGAAATTGTTGAAAAACAAGAGTGAGTGCAAATAGTAGTGGAGAGAGCGGGCAGCCTTGTCTTGTGCCCCTTCCAAGGTCAAATAAAGGAGAGATGACCCCATTAGTGAGAACAGCTGCTTTGGGTTGGGCATATATAAGTTTGATCCAATCAGTGAACCTGCTGCTAAAACCAACGTTTTCCAGGGTGGAAAACTCTCAGCTCTCCGAGCTGAGAGCTGAGTACTGTGACTCCTTACTATTGCCTCGAGAGCAAGAGGTTCAAGGGGCCGGGACGCTATGGGCTTCTGGGTGCCTGCCTGCCTGCCCCAGAGTCTTGCTTTGGTCCATACTTGGCTTTGACGTTCTGTTATGTCCTCGAACGGAGACCAGTAGCAAAACCCCAAGACAAACGGACACAGAGATAAACTACAAAAAGGTTTATTCACATAAAATGCCACAAAATAATAAAGGGGCCTAAGGTGGGGCAAGAATGTATGGTGCGAATCTCGAACAGTGTTTGTGAGATGTGTGCTATACTATGTGTGTGTGTGTGTGTGTGTGTTTGTGTGTGTGTGTGTGTGTGTGTGCAAATGTAAATGTTAGGAGAGGTGTTGTCTTCTATGTGTCTACCAAAGTCCAGTCCATGATCCAAAGGGGGTTGTCAAGGTAATTCCAAGTCCGAGAGCGATGGGGGAAAGTGATAAGGGGGAGAGGGATGAGACGAACGAAGGGACGGTGGAAAACGAGGATGACACTGGGAGACGTGGGGAATTGCGGAGGAAGGGTCTTGAACAAAGGAAAACAGGAACGGAATTAGACAGGGAAAAAGGGTAACAAAAACACAAAGAGGTCTAACACTGAGATAACTCGAGATGTATGTAATCAAGAGGCTTGTCGGAGCTTTTACCATAAGGGTCAGTACGTCGAAGCACTGGGGCGCATTCTGGGAGACTCTCTTGTAGAAGCCTGATTGCCGCAGGTGTGCTTGATGGGCTATGGGAAACACCTGGTGAGGAGACGTGCTCGCTTCCTCAGAGCGCGTCTCCGATGTTCCGCGCCGGCGAGGCAGACTGGGGTGACGTAGGACATAGTGATGGCGTGCGTGATGACGCAACACTTACTCTATGGTAAACTTACTTCATGGTAAACGTACTCTATGGTAAACTTACTCTATGGTAAACTTATTTTATGGTAAACTTACTCTATGGTAAACTTACTCTATGGGAAACTTAAAAGTGTCTCAGGATTCAAGAGCCATGGATACAACTATATGTACTCATGTCATATTTGTCTAAAACCAAGTTGCTGTATATATACAGCAAATTGATACCCTTTTGTGGTAAAACAAATGTTTCGATCAATGTTGTGCAATGGGTTTAATTCAAATTTTCTTAAAATACTTTGAAGACAATATAGACTTTCCGAACATGGAAGATTTTGTCAGGAATGTAGTTATAATTATACTACTTTGTTATAGGTCTTAGTAATGTGCTGAAACTATAAACTCAGACAGACTGGATGTTTTGTGTGCCAATTCTGTTGGAAAAAGGGCTCCATAAAATCTTTAATTGGCATGTTTAACATCCTTCTGTAATCACATGTGGTGAGTCTGAACTCTAAACACTGTGTGTGTGTGTGTGTGTGTGTGTTTCCAGTTTCTTTTCTTCCCTCTTTATCCTTGTGAAAAATCACAATGAAAAACATTTTTGGCATGGGACTTATCTGTTCTTCTCAACAAAAAAAGGGGAACATAATAATTTAGACATGATTTCAAAATATGTCTTTTTTTTACGTGGCCCTGTGATCAGTGTGTGTTTGGACTTTCAATGCGTTGAAATGTTAAGGGAATAATACAGCCTAAAACACTTTGACATCGTTATAAAACATCCATTGGTGATGTACAACGCATCCTGTTTTGTGTAGTATTTCACTTTGCTGCGGCTAAACTTGATTTCTGTAGACGCTACTACGTCACACTGAGACATTGCTGCAGTAGTTACAATGGGGTTTAATAGGAGAGTTTAGTCTTAAAATTGCTGTAGCATCAACCATAAGTATCAGATATTAGTTTCATTCAACAACTCAGGGGTTCTCTCTCCGAATCACTGCATATTACATTTTTGCAATGTTCCTATGGCGAGAAATCAGTAATTTAGTAGGAAGACACATATTTTTGCCGGGCCAGCAGCCTCGTAAATCCAGAATACACTTCAGCTTTGCGGGCTTGGGGCGTGGCCATGATCTCCGTACAGCTGCTGAGGCTTGGCCTCGTTCGAAGAGGAAACGGCCTGGTAGTCACCGTTAACCCGGCTGATTTGGTCTGTTCTGGCAGCGGGGAGCCCAGATATGGCGATGCATCTAGGTTTGGACATGCGGTCCCGGACCAGTCGGGCAGCAGATCATTGGATATCAGTTTTTTATTTATTAAATTTTTTTATATATTTTCTGGCCTTTTTATGCCTTTATGGACAGGAGAGTGGAGAAAGACAGGAAAGTATGTTGAAAGAGAAAGCCGCCCCGATATCCCTTTTTTTCTTTGAACATAAACTTGCTAGTCTCAGCGATAGCTGCGTACCGAAATGTTCACCAAAGTCTTGGCTACAACTCTGTGAAAGGTTTCTTTTTTTTGCTTTTTTTCGGTGAGCTACACGATTGAAACCCAGCACTGAAAAACTGCCATTGAGTGTTCTAGAACGCACCACTGGCTAAGCTACAGTTAGCCGCGGCCAGCTCAACCGTGACTAACATTAGCGTTGCCAGGCTAGCTCTCCCAGCCGAGTCACAGCTCTCTAATGCTGCGGCCGTTCAGAATATGTCGCCCGTGTGGCATATTGTATCATAGCATACTGCCAAATGTCTAGCTAGCTTTCACAATTCATAATAAAGCCTGTTATACATATCGTTAGAATACATTTAATCAATTTATTCAATTTATAAATACAATTTACAGAATGATGTTGAGAGGGAGTAGTGAAAGGCATTCTGGGTAACATAGGAAAAGCTCACTGGAGCAGATCGCGGGAAGCCTGATACGACAGCCAGTGACAAATTGCAAATAACAATAAAGTACAATATTACACATATCAGAAAAATAGGAGCGGTGCGTTGTACATCACCAATAGACGTTTTCTAATGATGTCAAAGTGTTTTAGGCTGTATTATTACTTTAACTATTCCAGGACGGCAACCACTCTTCCCCTAATCAATTCAGAGGACACATTCTGGCTAGGTGTTGTCATGGTTTCCTTGCTGACACTCAGTCCTTACAGCGTTGTTGTGAAAATGGAAAGTTAATTTTAGAGTGCCCTTGTATGAAGGCCAGTGTCATTGCATGGGCTAGATGAAGGAGGTGAAGGAATGCAGAAGGTGAGGAAGGCTGTCTAGAGGGAGGTCAGTCAACACACACACACACACACGCACACACATGCACACACAGACACACAAAGACACATACACACGCATGCGCACATCCACATACAACTTCTGTCTCCTTTTTCTTGTCTACATGTGAACTAAGGAAATAATTTTGAATGTTGGATTCACCGATTCGATCACATTTTATATTTGTTTCTAATCATAGTTTTGGTTTAACAACATTTATAGAAAACTAGTTTGTCATAACATATTAAACTAACTAGTAGCCTTCTACTACTAATACTTAAGGTAATAACAATACTAGGGCTAATACCAATGAGGAAGCATCAGCCTCATAAGGCGAATGCTGTTTTTGCTCTTTGCTGAGCAATCATTCTGGGACATTTTAGTAGTTTTACAGGACTACAACTCAGGACATGGCTCTCCTGACTCTTCCTCACAGCTTTGGCCTTGACAGTTCAGTTTCTATATGGAAATATGAGATTCCGTATCCTCACATATCTTTGGTGATATGTTGGGGAAAATGCTGCAGATGCCTTTTGCAATGATGACATTTTTATGTGATTCCTGTGACACATTTGAGAAATAATTGTCCTAACGTGGCTCGTTTGTAATCACAGTTCTTTTTCTTATGGCTGCAGAGTGCTTGCAGGTGAGGGTGGTGTCCCATTCATCCTTATTATACCCTGGGCACCGATGGGTGACACAGATACACAGTGATGTGTATCAACCTGCTGGCCCAGCTGCACTGATGGTGGTGCTCCCACAGCGTGCTATTATGTGCTTATTATGCATCCGTTCTAAACAGCAAAGACC
>OMKN01018978.1:2669-12933 GCA_900302345.1 Melanonus zugmayeri
ATCATGTGGGCTACTGCTACCGATTCTTTTCCATGTCACAGTTCACCCCCACTTCCTCTTAAAAATGGTACAGGCTCCTCCGTGGGGGACACGCCCTACGCTCACGCTGATTGGCTCCCCCGGCCGACCAAGCTTTACAGTCCGTGCCGTTGATTGGCGCACAGGGCCATCCGTCACGTCGGCTCGGATGCTGCGGATCGGTCCCAGGAAGGCGTCCGCTACGCCGCGTATCATCTTGGCGGCGCTGTCCCCGGATTCTGTTGCATACTGTGCCTGTCACAAACGATCCTATCTAATATACAAAAAGACGACCAGGAGCTGTAGGCCCCACAGAGGAGGTATGTGCTCAACGTGCATTATCGGCGTTATCTTTACGTATTGCCAGCATTTATGGTCCTTTGTGAAAAGCCTTTATATTATACTTGGTTTGCCATGCTGCATGTTTGGGAGGCGATCTCCTGGAGAGTCAACCCATTAAAGGCTTTTATCCATGACGCTGGTGAAATATAGACCTCACTGAGTGCTAGGGTATTGTAAGGTATGGCTCCTGTGCCCTTTTAGACGGCAACGAGATGTTTATAGGAGGAGAGTTGAGCCCTGATGTGAAGACACGCCGGCTTCTTTGTGTCAGAAGCGCACAAGCAGAACTCTCTCCCGTTTTCATTTGCACTATTTTTTTGTGTGAATTTGATGAATCATAATGTAATAATGCCCACACTACACCACTGTGTAGGATTATTATTATTATTATTATTATAACGCGTGTTTTGATGAGCAGGAGCATTAACCATTGAGCAACATATTTAAATCAATCAAATAAAACCATTGTACTTTAAATTGTGGCACGGTCTTGGTCTAAATTGCTATTTTATGATCAGACAATGCAGTGGAAACAGTGAAAATAAATCCCATAATTTTATTCAACATCAAACTTCACGAACGTACACTGTAGATAGGGTGATATCTCATAACTGAATGTGTGTGTATTTAATTGGCTTTTTGCAATATGGTAAACGTTTTCTATTTCTGGAATGTATAATTGAATATGTCCAAGTCATGGATGCAGCATGCAATTCTTACATTAGTCGCCGTAGAAATGATCGCTTCCAAATCGTCCATCCCATGCGGTAAAGGCGCCGCACCCTCACACGTACGCGTCACACACGCACGCAAGGACACGCAAGCACACATGACATGGCATCATAAATAAGTGAGTAGATAATATCTACTACTACTCTGTCTGCAATGTGCATTGCCAGTCATGAGCACTTGAAACGGGTATCTTAATTCAGGGAACTTAACATATTTTTGTTACACAATTGTCAGCAGTTCCTTGTGGAATGAATTAATGGACGCTTTCATTTAAATCACATTGCCATTGATATTAATCATATCACACATAGTAATATGAATAATATGAATATAGTATAGTCTGTAAAATAAAAACCAAAAAACTGGATAGACAGGCAGAAAGACTGAAGGTGATCAGAAAGGTGATCAGACAGATAGTCAGAAAGACAGACAGACAGCTGAACTGTCACAGGCTGTGACTGACACACACTCCACTCACTCCGTCTTGTGGGTGATGTCACAGCAGACTGACCTCGCCTGGCCATGCCAAGCACAGACCAGCCTCGCAGCCAGTCCCTCTGCCTCAGCCTCCCAGCACTCTCACCATGAGGTACGGGACCAGTAAAGAGTAGTTTTCTTCTAGCATTGTGTTTATTAATACTTAATAGCGCTAGATTCTCTTTGGCGTGATTCAGGGAACAGACCAGTTGGCTTCCTTTCATTTTCTGAGAGAGTAGAGTAGAGGAGACTTTGGCGTTTGGTGTTTCCTCTACTGTCTGTTCCGCTTTCTTGATGATCCACAGGAGTGTATTTTACCCTGTTTATAGGACTTAGCAGTTATTTTATTTCAGTAAGTAGATCTAGGTACCATCGGACACGTGTTTTATTCTGGATTTGTATGCAACATCTTGTGCCTTCAGAACATATTGAAGTCAGAGAGGAAAGTGGGTCTGAAGAGAGTAAAACGACATATAGCACATAGGACCACAGGTTGGAATAGAGCCTACATGCTTTGCTCACTAGCAGGTTGTGCCGCCAAGGTCCTGTGTTTTTAAAGAATCTTCTCCTGTTGTTGTTTCTTCTGGTGTTTTATGGGCTATTGGGCCTTTATGGACATGGAGGACTTGGGACAGAGGGTTGAAAGAGAGAGGGGAATGACATGTAGCACAGGAAATGTAGGTCGGAATCAAACCACGGTCGCTTCAGGTGAGTCGAGCGCCACCAAACCGACTTTTCTTCCTCCTCTCCTCCTCCACCTCCTCCTCCTTCTCCTTCTCCCCCTCCTCCATCCATCCCCTCTTCCTCTCCTCCTCCTCCTCCTCCTCCACCAGAGCTATAGCCATGTGTTCCAGCTCCGCAACGGCGCGCATCCTGATCAAAGGAGGCAAGGTGGTGAACGACGACTGCACGCAGGAGGCCGACGTGTACATCGAGAATGGCGTGGTGCAGCAGGTGGGCCGGGAGCTGATGATTCCGGGCGGGGCCAAGGTGATCGACGCGTCCCGCAAGCTGGTGATGCCCGGCGGCATCGACACCAGCGTCCACCTGCAGGAGACCTTTATGAACGCCAGCACGGCCGACGACTACTACAGCGGTACCAAGGTACCAAATGGGTCTCTCTATTGATGGTACCACGGTACCAAGGGGTCTCTTTATTGATGGTACCACGGTACCAAGGGGTCTCTTTATTGATGGTGTCTGTCTCTGGTGCTTGATCTCTCTCTCTATCTCTCTCTCTCTCTCTGTTGCTTAATCTATCTCTGTCACTCTCTCTCTATTGTCTGTTTCTCTCTCTCTGTCGCTCTCTCTCAATGAGTGGTCTTGCTGTGATGTGATGTCAGGAACTAACTAAAGAAAAGAGAGAGAGAGAGACAGATGCCAACTCTTCCAAGCTTAAAGTATTTAAAATGTGTTTTTATATTTTTGCTTGTGATACTATTATATTATTTACTATTACTACTATTTAGTCATTTAGCAGATGCTTTTATACAAAGCCACTTATGAATTGTATATTTTTATTTATGTTACAAGTGGCAAATCAAAGTCAAATACAGGGCTAGAAGTTTTCTAGAAATTCTAGAGACTCTTATAAGGAGGGATTTCCTTTTTCTCTTATCAGACATATTTTATATAATCTTATCGAGTTTTGCTTTATTGTTGTGGAGCTGAGAGCTTAAGACACGTGTACAGCGTTGGATGGACAACATACTCGTCTCGTATCCACATTACACACGTTCTCATGAGACAAGGCAGCCGTCTGTGTTGTGAACGGCCTAGATTACAGAGCTGTGTCACGTCGCTGTTAAAGCCATAGCACAGAGAAACGTGACAAAGCACAATGTCTCCTCACAGGTCCGAGTGGAGAGACAAAAACAGTTGGTCTAGTGATGAAGTTCATGTGTTGCTCCGTCCATTTTTGATTTCCTTTGAACCTATTTGTTTTATTCACGTTACACTTGTTTTAGTGCTTTGATTTAGTTCAGTCATCTTTGTTTCTAGTCAATATTTCCATTTGATCAAAAGCAATTTGAGACTTCACTGGAAAGTGGTGTATCGTTATTATTATTATTAGAATTATCATGATTTTCATGATTATTATGAACGCATCGACTTAGTCTCAGGGTCCCTGCGTTGATGATGACGATATAATTGTGTTACCCCTAGCAATGCTAGCTATGTGTTTTAGCTCACCACCACCCGTCGACAGCTCACACACAGTAACACAGCCTCTGTTCTCAGACTGCCTGCAATTACACACAGAGGCACGCACACACACACACACACACACACACACACAGACAGACCCTCTCCCCCTCCCTCTCTCCTCACACTACTACTCCCTACCCCTGCCTAGCACTCCGGTTTCTGTTGCCATGGATACCGGGGCGCTGCTGCAAAGACTGCTGCAAAGCCCCATTTCACTTACGCCTATTGTACACAAAGACAATGGTTCTTAGACAGAGAGGGAGGGAGGGAGAGACATACACACACACACACACTAGCCCTCCCCATACTACACATTACTCTCCAGCCAGTAGATGCTCACTGATGCGTGCAACAACGCACTCATTAGGTTCGGTTCTCATGAAGCTATCTGGGTTACAATAAGCAATTTTAGTGATTACGTTATTTTAGTGATAATATATTATATTAAATAGCGATAAGCTATTTTAGAGATAAGCAATTTTAATAATAACCTAAGCTCTTTCAGGGATACACTAACTAAATTATACGATATATTAGTAATCTCTTTTAGTTTGAAAAGCTATTTTTATAAGCTAATTGTGATATGCCATTTTACTGTGATAAGCTTTTCTAGTGATAAGCGAATTTAGAGTGACAATACATTTGCAATAACGAGAGGAACACACACACACACACACACACACACACACATATAACACCATCCAAAGGACTGTGGTTTATAGCGCAATATCTCCTTAAACATTTTATCATTGGGGTGAATGGACCCATGTTTAAACTACTGACAGATTTATAGACACATACCATAATGGCTCTGTGAGCATAACCATAAAATGTAGCTGTTTATTGTCTTGTTGTCCCTGGACCATTGGCTAATACTGATAATTAACCAGATTACATTTCACCTTGAATCACCAATCAATATCGAGGCATCTGCTCACAGCTCACACTGATTTTAATCAGCTACAGTGTTATAATTGACGAGGGTAGATTAAAAAAGAGTGTATAAATACATGTAATGTGTGATTGTGTCATCAATAAAGCAATCAGTTAACCTTTAGTTATACAGTGCTTCTCATGCAGCAACTGCAATACAAAGTGTTTACCAAGGGAAACAACACAACAAAAATAAGTCTGTTTCAAATAACACAAACAAAATTTGAGAGATGCATTTGAGAGGTAGATTTAAACAATGAACACTATTACTTAATTATAAGAATGCTAAAAGGATATGTTTTAAAATGTGTGTGTATGTGCTATGTGTGTGTTGCCCAGGCTGCGCTGGCCGGCGGGACCACCATGGTGATCGGACACGTTCTCCCAGAGAAGAACGAGTCCCTGCTGGAGGCGTACGAGAGCTGTCGTAGCATGGCCGACCCGAAGGCCTGCTGCGACTACGCCCTGCACGTAGGGGTCACCTGGTGGGGGCCCAAGGTACTGTCATGCCATAAACATTGAACATTTCAATACAATTTTATATTTGTCAAGAACAATACATTTATTAACCATTAATTAACATTAGTTAATGCAGTAATAAGCATTATTATATAGCATTAGCATAGGGGTTAGTGGTAGTGAGTTAGGGTTAGGGGTACCCCTAACTTGACCACCATTAGTACATGATTACTAGACCATTAGTTAACTGTTAATTAACTGTTAGTTAATGCTTATTACTGCATACTGCAACTAATGTTAATGGTTAATTATTGTCCCCTTATTGTAAAGTGTTACCTGCGTCTTATATTGACTGCTCTTTATCTGAAACATGGAACATTTATTAAGACTGGCTAGAGTTACGACGATCTTCGTGATTGTGAGATCGTGACTAAAGATAGCTAGCTCACACTCACTGGCTAGTCAGAGTAGAACTTGGATTACATTATATTACATACATCACTTTGTATAAAGTAACTAAAATGATCTTTTGAGAGCTTGAACTCTTGAACCATCTAGTATCTCCTCTTCGGAGCTTGAGCTTGAACTCTATTTCAAATCATCTAGCATTCCTCCTCATCTTTTAGAGCTTGAAATCGATCACAAATCATCCTTTGAACTTGTAGGCGCAGGTCAGTTTAGAGCCTGAACCGTTTGGATCATCATCATCATCACCTCCTCCTCCTCCTCCTCCTGAACGTGAACCCGTGTAGGTGCAGGCCGAGATGGAGAAGCTGGTGAGGGAGCACGGGGTGAACTCCTTCCAGCTCTTCATGGCCTATAAGGACACGTTCATGCTGAGGGACGGCGAACTGTTCCAGGCCCTGCAGCACTGCAAGGACATCGGGGCCGTGGCCCGGGTCCATGCCGAGAACGGGGAGCTGGTGGCGGAGGTGAGGCCCAACGGGTTTCATCACAAATCCCAAACTAAACAGTCTGAATATTAGTATTAACGTTTCATCGTGGCTACCAAAATCGAGAAGTTAATCTTTCAAAATAAGTCATCCATTTCATTCATCAGTGTGACTTCTCTTCATCTCGCTCCTCCAGGGTGCTAAGGAAGCTCTGGACCTGGGCATCAACGGCCCTGAGGGAATCGAAATCAGCAGGCCTGAAGAGGTGATCCAACATGTATTTAGCATGTCAATACCATGGCCATGTGCATTTGTTTTTGGCCTTCCATCCACATGAACAATGTGTTTTTATCCACCAAAAACGCAGAGTTTCAAAGACACTCTCGCATGTGTACGCATTTGAAAACCCCGATCTTGTGTTGTAGCCTAGTCGGGGGAAACACGTGAAAATGGATGGTTTTGAAAAATGTTGCGATTGTGACGTGATCCAGACATTGGTAAAAACTGAAAACGTTTTATATATATATATATAAACCTGGGACACGAAAACAACAGTTTTACAGGCCATGTGTTGTGGACATATTATGGACATGTATTATGGACAGTTAGCAGCACCTACATGCTGTGTGTGTTGACCCACCGCTGTCATCCATTTCCCTAACAGTTGGAGTCAGAGGCCACCCACCGGGCCATCACCATCGCAAACAGAGTGAGTGAGTGGCATCTCCACGGCAACCGTACAACACAAGCGTTGTCTGTCTGAATGTGCTCCGGGAAAACCCCCTTCGAGACATGAGTCATTGAGATAAAGGGCTATACGGATAAAGTTGAGCCTCATTGATTTGACCATTTCCAAGGGTTTTCTAAAGTTGTTTGTTGGTTTCCCGGTGTGTCCCAGGTGCACTGCCCCATCTACCTGGTCAATGTGTCCAGCATGTCTGCCGGGGACGTGGTGGCAACAGCCAAGATGCAGGGTAAGGATCATTCTATACCTCTGATGTCTGCCATTCATAGATGTGACTGCGTTGCCTGCTCTCACACAAAGGTTCCTGGTGATGGGGCATTAAAACACCTCTTGACTCTAAAGGACGGTTTGTGGATAAGGAATCGTGAGAGGTTTACGTTTTTGAGGACGAAATTGTCGATTTTGGAATATTGAAAGGTACATTTGTTGTGGAAACATTTCAAATGGATATGTGATTCTTTAGGTTTATATAATATCCCATGTATGTACTGTATAGGTCCGGTTCATTAGCTTACATAATGATTTTTTTTTAAACAAAATAAAAATAAAACATACACCAGATGCCTATATGAGGTGTGCTGAGCAGCCATATGACGGCTCCTAGCTTTACCAGTACTAGCTTTAGCGGCCCTAGCTTTACCGGCTGGGGCTTTACTGCTTCTAGCTTTACCGGTACTAGCTTTAGCGGCCCTAACTTTACCGCCATGTTAGCTTTAGCACTCCTAAGGCTAATGCTATAGTCTAACAGCTATAGCATTAGCCTTCAAAACTCCTAGCCGTGATAGCTTTAATGTTCCTAGCTTGCACCTAGCTTTAGTACTCCTAGCTTTAGCGTGCTACGTTGTCACGGCAGGTAAGGTAGTCCACGGGGAGACAACCGTGGCCCACGCGGTGCTCAACGGCCTGCAGTACTACCACCAGGACTGGGCCCATGCTGCCGCCTATGTCACCATACCGCCCCTCCGCCTGGACCCCAACACACCTAACTTCCTCATGAGCCTGCTCGGAAAGTAAGTCACAGGATGTGTCTTTGAATATTTAGAAAAGTGCTATAGTAATAAAATGAATTTGATGAAATTATTTCAGAAATAATCCTGAAATAATTGTTCTTCCCACAGTGACACGCTAAATGTGGTGTCGTCAGACCACCGGCCCTTCACCATTAACCAGAAGGCCATGGGGAAGGACGACTTCACCAAGATCCCCCACGGGGTGCCGGGCATCCAGGACCGCATGAGCGTCCTTTGGGAGAGAGGAGTGGTGCGTAGTGCTCCATCACCCCCAGAGAGAAAACAAACCACATTTCATTAGGTTTAGGTTTAACCATGGGTTTAACATTAGAAAAGGGTTTATCAGTGTAGCAGAGAACCCTGCTACATGCCACCAAAGTGACTTTCCTGGGCTCCTCCGACGACCAGGACACGGATCTATGTTGAACAATGGTTTGTTTGTAGGCAGAACAGGTGGTATCAGCCTCATTCAGGCCTAGAGTCTAATCAGCCTGACTGGGGCCAGGTGAGGCTGCTTAAACCAGACACCAACCACACACACTCCACAATCAATAATGTAACGCCGTACTTGAATCCACCAAACCTACACAAACCTACAATACATTTTATGTCATTTAACTTTGAGGAAAAGGACTTTGGACTTTATCATCATGTAATATACTTTTTTGATTGGCTGATGGATCAAAGGTGATTGAAACAAATGTTAGATGATGTTGAAGAACATTGATGTTGGGAGATACCAGATCTCCACTATATACCACTATTGCCTACATTTCTTTGCTGTGGAGATATTTTTATAGGCCTACATCAAAATATAACATAGTCCACTCTGTGCCCTTTTTCTGGCAATTGGAACACATAATATACATAATATCCTTTTCCCACCAATATTAATATTATATTATCGTTGATATAAAATGTAATAAAAAATCATCTGTCCTGATAGGTCGGAGGTAAACTGGACGAGAACCAGTTTGTGGCGGTCACCAGCTCCAATGCAGCCAAGATCTACAACCTGTACCCCAGGAAGGGGCGGATCATCCCAGGGGCCGACGCCGACATCGTAGTCTGGGACCCAGAGGGCTCCAAGTATGAAACTCACCCACCATCTCTAGCTCTACTGTTCATCGTAATACTCTTAGGGAGCACTCAGACTAGGGCGTTTGTACCGTGCCCAAGCACGTTTGGCCAAAAGCCTAGGCTTAGGCTGCGTTTCCCGATACCGGCATACCTTGGGTTTTCATGAAGGTTTTCAAGAGACACTTTTCAAGGTAGACCTTCCACTTCGCGAGGGTTTCCCAAACTCTACCTTGAAGCGGTTGCTTCTTCCTTGAAAACCTTCCGTTCACGACACACTTGGCGCTGAGGTACATTCGGGAAACAGCTCGGGAACTCAAGGTATACTTCAAGAGCGATTTCACGACACACTTGGTTTGTTTGACTAGTGTGAGCACTCCGTACCACACCCAGGCACGGTACGCCTACCTGGTCCCGGCCCGATTGGAAGAGATGTGCTTCGGCACGGTTCAGTTGTACGCGCACGAGCACGTAACTTCAAGTGACTGACAACACCGTGTGAATGCGATGCGAGTGTCAGCAACAAAATAACTTTGATTGCTTTATTTTCTATTTAATGTCCTGACCGCAAGCGATGCGACGCGATGCAAAGACGCCCTGTGTCTATTTCCTGTCCAGGCCAGTTTGATTTGATTTAAATCCTGGTGAATTGTCCTCTGTCTGGGGTGGATCTAACATCACAGGAAATTGGGGATTATTATTTGTGTAAATGGCAGGGCACTGCAGTCTAGTGGTTAGGGTGTTTCACTCCTAGCTGAAAGGTTCTGGGTTCAAACCTCAATGTCCCCTGTAGCCATGTCTAACCTGTAGTTATCCTGAGCAAAATGAACCACCATAGAGGAACGCGCCTGTAATGTGATTACAATATAACACATGACAATACAACGCAGCACAGCACAGTACAACACGACATAACAACAATACACTCTCCTCAGGACCATCTCCGTGGAGAGCCAGGTGCAGGGCGGAGACACCAACCTGTATGAAGGCCTGCGTTGCCATGGCGTCCCCATCATCACCATTAGCCGTGGCCGTCTGGTGTACGAGAACGGCGTGTTCACGTGCGCCGAGGGCTCCGGGAAGTTCTACCCGCTGCGCACCTTCCCGGACTTCCTGTACAAAAAGATGGTGCAAAGGGAGAAGGTATGGACCCTAAAGATTGATGATATTATTATTATTAAACATGAATGTGACACATTTGTACACAAAATGGATGGCTTCTGTGTGTGTGTGTGTGTGTGTGTGCGTGTATGCGTGTGTTTATGTGTGCGTGTGGTTGACCCATCAGTGCCAGGCTCTGAAGCCGGTGGAGAGGGAGCCGTACACGGGGGAGGTGGTGGAGGGGGTGGTCTCAGGGAAGAGGGACTTTG
>OMKN01018983.1:5414-16225 GCA_900302345.1 Melanonus zugmayeri
ACCAGGACCACCAAGACCAGGTCACCAAACCTCCAATCACAACTCCAATGTCACTGCTTTTAAATATCCTGTCAAAACCCATCTGTTGCCCTCCTGTTGGTTAATGTTGTCTAGAGTCTTCAATGTCCTGTCTATTCTCTATTACTATTTTTTTAATTTAATTAATAATTCTTATTAATTATTATTATTAGTTATCTGATGTTTTTTTAGATACTGCAGTGCACTGTAATGCGACCATGAGTGACGACCATTATTATTATTATTAAAGACACATTATGAAATCGTAACACATGACATTAGCATACGTTTCAGTGGTCCAAATGAGTGTCAAGTCTAAAGCCCAAAACACACGGCGTCGGGACAGACGCCAAATAATGTTTTCGAATTTTCGTGTCCAAAACTGTATGAACCATGTGCTTTGGCCTTGAATCAGCATAAAGCTGCATTCATTCTGCGTCTGCCACATCTAAATGTTCACTTAATGCAGAGAATTCTTAACTTAACCTACGAGTGGCGCAGTACCTGGTGTCACGCTGTGACAAACCCAATTGAGAGTTGTTAGTCGGTTGTTCTATTTAAAGTACATTTTCTCTTTGTTTCATTTGATATCTTTGCCGAGTTTACATTCCCTGAGGCATGTTTTGAGTCACTGCAGGCAAAACGGCAATTATGGGGTTTAGTTGCATTGCTGTCAGGGTTGTTGTTGTTTACATAGCATAAACAACAACGCATGACATCATCATTATCCCTGATGATCACGGATGATGTAACCGATGACGATGTCATTGCCAATGTCATCAACGTGAATTATTTCTTTGTTTATTGGCATTCGCATGTGTTTGTGTAATACATTTCCAACAGGGGTATGTTTTAACGTGCCATGATTTCCCTGCAGTGCTTGATGCCCCATTCTGCATCCGATTGAATAAATGAGCTCAACCACAGCACACAACATGCAGCTTCAGATGTCTCCTTCAAACGTTTATTTTTAAAGGATAATACCAGCCTAGGGATGAAACCATCGCAACCCTCTCTGGCTTCACTAAAACATCTGTTACCAATATAGTTTCATAACATTATATTGGTAATGGATATTTTAGGAGGGATGGTGATGATGTTTTCATCACCAGTATTGTCCTTATTGTCCTTACCAGTACTTCCTACTGTTGATTTTTGGATCTTCCTTTCTATCGTCTTATTATCTTATACTCCTGTATTCCTATATTATATTGGTCTATGATTACAAGTCACGCATGATTGCAACCATGCTATTGCTGTATGTATGTATGTATGTATGTACTGTATGTGTGCATGTACTGTATGTATGTTTTGGGCAATGTTTTATTCAAATGCATGTGTGTTACTAATGAATAATATAGCACACATGTTGAATATAAACTCCCACATTTAGGGTAGTAAACAAACTGAACGCTGGCTCGCAGGGCTATAAGCGCTAATATTACTATCAGCTCTCAGCTATCCTCAAAATGGTTTAAAAACCATCTGGACATTTAACTAAAAAAGCTCATGAAAGAGCAAAGCCTGGGCCTTTTGGCGTTCATAAAAATAACAAACATACACACAAGCACACACACACACACACACACACACACACACACATACAACGCACTATTCCTCACCCATAATCCTATGCATTCCATTCATTCCTCTGGAATGTACTACTTTCCTTCTCTGCTACATGGTGTGAAATTGATGCTATGCTCACTGGCTGGCCCCCATTAAAGCCACCCAGGCGACGGTAGACAGAATGAGGACATTCATCTCCTAACAAAAGGATGTAGGCCTTCCCCTTCACAGAACCACCAGGAAGTGTTGGCCCCTTTCAATTAAAACACACATAGAGACATACTGTATGTGTGTACTTACATGTATGTGTATACTGTGTGTGCATCGGATTTTAAAGACTTGGGATTTGGATTCACAGACACATATCTGTCAGGGGTTTTTTCTTTCATTATTGCTTTGACCTACTTATAGTATTCACTGAGATAGGTGAATAGAGATGCTATTTAGTTTGTTGGCTAATTGAAGCGGACAGCCATGTTATCCCTTGACCTATGATGTTATGGCAGAGGCTTCGCATTTAGGTCATTAGCTGGATGGTTGCCAGGGTGACCACACTACAACCAAGTCCAAGTCCAGAAACATTGACACACCAATTAAAACTAACATGGCAATCATTTCTATGTTCAACTCCTCATCTTAATTAGGGGGTGTAATGGAAGAATCCTAGCTCTGTTTTATACTTTTAAGGTTTTCTTTATCTCTTCCTTAAACTCCTTGATCAGTAGTATCACGTGAACTAGCTCCAAATTTGGTTCACATCACACTTGGCCATCACACTTTGACCCCCCTCTGTGAAGCAGCTGACCCCCACCCTGTTCTTCATCATCCTTTTCCCCCTCCCTTATGTTCCTTGAGTTGTGTTTATTGCATCATCATATATCCATTTGTTTCTTTGGGGGTATCCTTCCTGTGAGGGGGGGAATTGTGTTTAAAGGACTTTATGATCGGGGCTCATTCTACTAGAGGGGAGACTGGTGTATGCATACATTAAATACTCTTAAATGTGTGTGTTACTTTGCGTTTAGAAATCTCATCTGTCCATAGACACAATATCATATAAGGAAATTGCTATGACAGGGGTACCAGGACTGAAGGTAGGTATTTTTAGTTTTTTTAATTCTTAGCTTTCAATTTCCTATGAGCTGTTGGAAATTCTGTCCTGTTAACAGTTCATATCTCCCACTACCGGTGTCCTAGAAGTACCAAACTTGGTACACAGGTGCGACCAACCATACTGAGCACAAAAGTCATTGAGACCATTAAAGCCTGCCTGATAGATTTTCCACCATCTTGGATTTTCTGAAAAACCTTTAAAGTAGAACTCCTCCAAGACAAATTGACCAATCAACACCAAACTTGGGGTGAAGCTTCATATACCAGTCTTAAGGCTACTATATGTAACAATGATACAGTGTTTAAAATGCGTACTGCAACCCAAATTCACAACATTGGAGAGAGTTGTTACCCCCTCCTCCCCAGACTCAAAGCTCACACGTGTTGCCAGGTTGAAGACACTGAACGAACACGAGCGCAAGACGAGCTGAGCACAACATTATATGAGACAAGCATAAGATTAAGACTCCAAGATTTACTGTGGTCATGGAGCTTTTTGGAAAGAGGACGAGGCTTTTTAGGTCGGGTAGAATCTATTATAATCTCAGTTGATCCAGTTTGTTTGCTTGCTTCCATGGCTGCAGCATGTGGTGTTTGTGTGACAATTTGTTTAATCTCTGGCAACCCGGGGTACTCGGAGAATAGTGAATCACACAGCCCAAAACAAAAACAGACGTTCCAGCCCTCATGGACATTTCAAAGGAGAACATACTGGCTGTAGCATTGTTGCCGGAGAAAACAGTATTTCGACTTAGCATGTTTCCTTAATCTCTGATGACCTATCATGGTCATTTTATGATTTAGTACATTTTTTACATATAGCACCTTTAAGAAACAAACTATTTTTCAGATCAATCAAATAACCAATATGGCCACAATTGACAAATTCAATGTGCAGTTGGTGTAGCCTTTCACGATTATAGCTCCATGATAAATGACCCTATGATTATGAAGCTTGCTACAGGTGTCAAGGACCACCCCTTGACACCTGTAGTGAAAACATTTCAGTCTGCAACATCAACTCTGTGTCCACAACCATTGACGTAATTTAGCAGAATCGGACCAATGGAAAACGCAAATCCCCAACTGATTACGTCAATGGTCCAGCTTTTCAGAAATGTTTTTGCGGAAACGGAGTTGATGTTGCATACCGTGATATTGTGACGGTTGCCCATTAATATTATCAGCAATATTTCTAATAGCCTAAATGTAGCCTTACAGTGAAGTCTGTGCGGATAACTAAGGAGGACGTATTGGTTCTGACAGTACGCATAGGGCTTGTGACAATGTGTTTAGCAGTACTATGCTGCAGGACTGTGGCAGGGCACAACAAACAGCTCATAACCCTTTCACATGCCGACTGTCAACACTAGCTACAACTGCTTCATGTACAATACAAAACTATTGAAACACTGAAAAGAGGAAATATGCTACACTACTGCATTCCCATTGGTTAATATTAGATAATCTCAGCCTTTTGGTGCCATTTGTATTACACTTGTTTTAGTTTATTTGTTTTTTCTTAACCGTTACCTGCATAGTTCTACAGTTAACTGTTCTACAGTCAGTAGGTAACTATGCAGTAGTGATCAATAACCATAATCAGTAACTCAGTCATTTGAATAGAGACAATTATTTCCACAAGCCGCCACTTAGTTACGGAAGCATATTGCATTAATTTAAAACATTTTTGAATAATGAAATAGGTGTTACGTAAAAAAAACAAGAAAAAAGGTCTTGTAAATATGATAAAAGTTCTTATAATTATGCGATAATGTACACAGACACACAAGCACACAGCTTCCTTCGGCTTCATGGATGTTATAAAAAGGTGGTGTACAGATGGAAGGCACCCTCAATAGTGTAAGGAGTCACATTTTGTTGTTGTTTTCCACAAAGCAACAGCTAATAACAGCATTTTGGTGATCTGCTCAGTGTGCTGTGTGGGATAACAGATAAGCGGATCACCAGCCTATCTTCCATAATGTGAATCAGCACTGGACTCCCATGCTGTGATGCACACACACACATACACACAGGGCAAAATACATATTCCTTTGTCACAGAGAAGTTCTAACATTTAAAAGAGTGAGGTTATGGGCTGGTGAGCAACACATAGGAACAATGTTTGTAATGTTAAGTAAAGCGTTTGGCCTCACCTGAGAGCCTCGATGTCCCCACTCTTATGAACGCAGGTCACCTCTCGTGTCCGGTATCCCATCTGAATGTCCCAGGACTTTCCCCCCGGGCGGTTCTGACGGTTCCTGGTGCGCTTCTTCTTGAGCAGTTCCCGAGTTTCCAGATCTTTGGCCTTACCCTTCTCCAAGCGCAGTCGCTCGCGGGCCTTCTCCCTGATCTTCTCTCTCTTCTCCTTGTTTTTGGCCTTTTTCTGTCGTTTGGGCCTGTCCACCTGTCTGGAGGCCCTCTCCTGTTTTCTGATCAGCTTTCTCAATTTTCTATTGGCCCTGGCTAACTTGTCGGCCTCTCGGTTCGGTTTCTCATTGCCTTTTGCTGCCTTTTTACCTTCCCTGGCTGGTTTGTCTCTGCTTCTGTCTGGTGTATCCCCATCCCTGGATGGGTTGTCTCTGCTTCTGTCCGGTGTATCCCCGTCCCTGGATGGGTTGTCTAGGGCTGGTGTGTCACTATCTCTGGGCAGTATGTCACCAACTCTACCCGATGTGTCACTGTCCCTGGATGGTTTGTCTCTGGACGGTTTGTCTCGGCCTCTACCTGGTGTATCCCTTTCTCTGGAGGGTTTCTCTCTACCTGGTGTACCCCCTTCCCTGGAGGGTTTCTCTCTACCTGGTGTACCCCCTTCCCTGGATGGTGTGTCTCTACCTGGTGTACCCCCTTCCCTGGACGGTGTGTTTCTACCTGGTGTACCCCCTTCCCTGGAGGGTTTCTCTCTACCTGGTGTACCCCCTTCCCTGGATGGTGTGTCTCTACCTGGTGTACCCCCTTCCATGGGCGGTGTGTTTCTACCTGGTGTACCCCCTTCCCTGGAGGGTTTCTCTCTACCTGGTGTACCCCCTTCCCTGGATGGTGTGTCTCTACTTGGTGTATCGCCTTCCCTGGACAGTGTGTCTCTACCTGGTGTACCCCCTTCCCTGGAGGGTTTCTCTCTACCTGGTGTTCCCCCTTCCCTGGAGGGTTTCTCTCTACCTGGTGTACCCCCTTCCCTGGATGGAGTGTCACTGCCTAGTGTATCAGCTTCTCTGGACAATGTGTCTCTACCTGGTGTATCGCCTTCCCTGGATGGTTTCTCTCTACCTGGTGTATCCACTTCCCTGGACGGTGTGTTACTGCCTAGTGTATCAGTTTCTCTGGACGGTTTGCTACTGCCTCTGTCTGGCAAGTCCCCCTCTCTGGATACCTCTCTGTGGGCCTGTCTCACTTGGCGTGGCAAGGGGACGCCACAGGGCCCCCAGGGGCCCAGCCTGAGACTGTAGAGGCTCTCCTCACCCTCGCAGAGCCCCGGCTGGCACGTCTGGAACTCTGTGAGGTTGGGGCAGGCTGCGCCGCCAAAAAGCGGCGGAGCCAGCACAGAGCGGATCCGGTTCTGCAGACCGGTCCCGCAGGTTTTGGAGCAGGACGTCCAGGGGCTGAACTCAGAGACCACGCAGTCCCGGGGGCAGGGGATGAGGCAGGCCTGCTCCAGACGCGGCTTGGGCTCAAAGTACTCGCATATGGCGTCTTCAGCGGGCGCTGCGTCAGTTTTCTGGACACATGCCACCTCACGGGTCTGGATGCCCTCCTCGCCCCGGGTGCACACCCCGGTGGCCACCGCTGCGGCGTAGCGCTGCATGCCAGCGCTGCTGCGCATGGCCACGGGAATGCACTGGTTCCAGGCACCCAGCTGCCAGTCGTACATGTCCTTGTGCCAGTCGCACACGCGGAAGCAGCCCTGCTGGTTGTGGGGGCGAGTGGCCTGCTCGCAGTTTGTGTGCAGGGTGGTCCAGCCCTCGGAGTGGGCGCACCACACCGCCCTGCTCTGGCTGCCACCTGGGCCACACTCATTGCCCATACAGCGGCCCCACGGCCCTATGGGAAAACACAACACACAGTATACATAAGTACATTGTAATTGGGAAACTAAGCCGTTCAGGGGCACATTTCATTGAATGCACTGCACACACAATGTTTATTATATTACAGGTTTATTGTGCTCATGCAATATGTATGTTGCTCATTTTAATTCATTGAAGCACAAAAGCGAAATACAGCAAAAGCAATAATGCATATGAACCCCTTTACACAGTAAATATCAACAGCCTAAAATAAGAGAATTATTACTAGTGCTCTTGCTGTTAAATCATCTTTCAATTTTGAACTTAACCTCCCCAGTGATTGATGAGAATGCAATTATAGGTCTAGCTAAATGGCGGCCATTAACACATTTGGCTGGCAGATGGAGAGGCGGGAGAGAGTCAGAGCACTCTGACTCAATCGATGGGATCCAGAACATAAAAACATTCCGGGGTGATGTAAGGGTAATGTAAGGAACAAAGCGTGCACTACATTAGCCACGGACAATGTAATGGTGCCACTGCTGGGGGAAGCCATCAATCCCACAGCCATTTTGTTACTGGCAACTCATATCCTGCTTGTCATCGGGTAAATAAATACAAAAAGAATCAGGGTTTTTAAAGTCTTTGTATAAGGTAGAATATGTATTTATGTGAAAAGCAAGCAGATGGTTCAGTTTATGCTTGTAGTCATATAAATCCTGCATACTGTGTTTTTGATTGAGCATGTACATTGAAAGATTTAACATTTCCACATCCATTCTTATTTTGTACAGAACGTTTCCGAACAGCAGAATACAGCATGAATTCTGAAAACGAAATAGTAGAAATCTGTTCCTTCCCAGTGAACATCCCCGAGGGTGCTGGTGCACTACCTCTTCACAAAAGAAGACCTCTTGAGACCACTGGAGACCGAAAAAGACCCGTCTCTTCAGGGTACACCTTGAACATCTCCAAGCCTCTCTGAACACGACACCCATCATGTGTGTCCTATACCTGACTGTAACTGTACAGGGTTTCAATACAAACAAATACAATCACATATATTGAAGACATGTTCTCTGAGCCTCCCTAAACAATGAGACTGTGGATAATAAACACTTTGGCTTCATTGGGCTATTCCTCAAAGAGCCATCTGAGACACGGCACGGCAGTGAAAATGTCAGCAGAAGGGCAGAAAGAGAGCAATCGATCTGGGATCAATAGAGAGGGGAAGAGAAACTGCCCTGGAGACGAGAGACAGCGGCCGTCACGGATAGGGCGTTCTCTTTCTGCTCAGCTGCCATGGCCTGCACCTGCACTTGAAATAAGGAGGAATAATATACTACCGGAATTATGATTAGAACAGTAAACCTCCACCTAGTTTAATTTAGTGTGCTCTGTCAGCATATGTAATCTCCATAATGGCGACGGGGAGAGGTCCCAAGCTCCCTAAACTGCTCTGGTTTGATTTCATCGTTCATCTGAGGGATAAAAGACTGTGTGCTTACTTTGTTGCTGTTTTTGTATTGTGTGATAGTGTTATATCTGAGATTTGATTTTACTTTGTATGTCACAATGAGAGCAGTGATTTACTGATAGTCTAGTGCAGTGTTTCTCAAATGGGGGTACCCATACCCCTAGGGGTACTTAGGATTGGAGATTTGTACTTTTTTGGGGGGAGAAATTAGCTAACAGTTGCATGAAGCCATCTTCAAAGACATCTCAGCACAAAATATCAGTGTCATGTCAGTAAACCACCCAATGTTTTTTTTTAATTTAAGATTAAGATAACTTTCCGACTTCAGATGAATCCCAAGAAGTGATGTGAAAAGCCTAAAAAATGTATTGTGCTGATGAAAGGGGTACTTGGCTGAAAAAAAATCTTCTAGGGGGTACATTAGTAAAAAAATGTTTGAGTCTACCTGTAGGCATGCATACTTGAGCAAGATGCCCCCTAACCTCCTACCTGCTCACCCATGACATGTATCTGAATTCACTGTATGTTGCTTTGGATAAAAGTAAGATGATAGATGACAAAATAGTAAACAGTAAAAACAGTTAAACTCAAAATGTCCCTAGTCTAGATCACCGGTCTGGTCTCTGGACCTCAACATGGAAAAGGTCCATTCAAGAAGTCCCTGCTGGGTAGAGCTAAGCCAAGTCCACGGGTGTTATGGCCAGTTGCTCACCTGCTGTATGTTTTAGCATAGAGAATAGCTTGTGTTCAGGAGCCATGCCAGAATTCAGACACCATCACATCTGTTTACATCTTGGCATCTCACCATGGTAAGTATGCTTACGTCTCTTCTACGCTTTCCACTTATTGCTTCTAGCTATCTGCTTATACCTGCTTATATTCAGTCTCAGCGTTGTCTTGGGCGTCACTGAATAATTGATTGAGGTTTACTCTGTGGCATAGTTATCCCCCAGACCTATGTGTTGAGCGTGCTGTGGCTGGAGAAGCAGGGTATAGCATTACTCAAGTGTGTCCTATATTTCTCATAAAACCCAGAGGAATAGACAGGAGTGAGTGAGACTGCATGGTTATTCCTCCTGGAGGACCTATCTTTCTCTACCACTCTGTTCTTCCTGGTCTTGTTTCACACAACTCATGCAACCCAGCAGCACCAAGTGGTCGAACACAGTTTTAATAACAAAAAGAAAAGATGGCTATACTGCCTACAAAGGCAAAAGACCTTAACTTGCCAGAGTGTTGAACTGACAAAAAATGACTTTAAAATTGTACAGTTGCCCATCCAAATTCCCTTTAGGTAGATCATTGGAAATGTGGCAGTTGTTTGTCTGTTTATGAAGTTATTTAATGTACACATTAATCCTGTTTTGCCTTTGTATTGTCTACAGAATAATAAAGGCTCATGCCAAGACAAAAGGCCGTAACTTCCATTTGATCTAACTTTGTTCATCACTTTATGATAATAATAACATCTAGATTAAATCTAGTGGTATATAATGAGACTGTCCACTAATATAACGAATATAATGAATGGGAATAAATAAATCAATTGTAGTATCTTTAGGAACCCCATTGATTGTACATTACCAAGTCGCATGGCGTTGAGCGGTCAGATAGGCGCTCACTCGCAGCAGAGCAAACTACAACTAGTGTAGGCTCCCTTTCACAATCCCTATGCTATCTAACCAAAAGAGTGGTGGTGGTGGAGTCAGGAGATGGTTTGTTTGGTGACCAAAAAAAGAGACCGGTCTTGTCTATGCGTGTGATAGGGAGACTCCGCTGGGGAACAGGCAATATTTTCTCCGTGCCTGGCTTGCATGGTAAAAAACACACCGAGAGGTAGGCTACGCATTGAATATAATTTTTCCCTGCTGTAATTTAATTATTTCCTGCATCCGAATATTATCTGGAATTTTCGGACAGGGAAATATTTGTTTCCTTCGCTCTCCAAAGGGCAGCGAAACAAAGCCAGAGAACCGTAAGTGCAGAACAGCTTTTTGCTTTGGCTTTTCTTGAGCTTTTTCAAGTTACGGCAAACACCACACACTAGTTTTTAAAGAAAACACGACAGTATATTCAAATTCCTCTTTATAAACTTGATTTGATTCCACTTTTGTATTTTTAAGTATTTCTACTGATTTTTACAGTAAAACTCACTGCTGCACTTCAAGTCTGGAGGAACCATAAAGAGAGAAGTAATGATCAGGGTCTCCTTGGCAGCAGTAATTGGCCCCTGTATTCTGTCTCTATCATCCTGGCTCCTCCATCAACCTAGTGTGTCTTTTATGGACTGCAAAGAAACGTTATTCATCACTTTGACGAGAACACGGTAAAATAGGTGTAATGCACAGTAGTTAGCAAACAGATTGTATTGCTTACTGAGTTGAGGTTGACTATTCTGTTTGAATTATTTGGAAAATATACAACACTGTCATCTATCTGTGTAGCCACCAATGCTAGCTAGAGGCTATTAAGGTGGTGGCGGAGGTGGGGTGTGCTTATCTCATTATTTCGCCTTATCTCCTTTTTCCCGCTCACAACAAGCACATACAAAAAATGACATCCGTGCATTATATGATTCCCCCCCTGCCCATCCAATAAATCAGATTACTCTTCGAGGACCACTTGCC